>CABFOW010006205.1:0-12519 GCA_902141385.1 Timema californicum | reverse complement strand
TGTCGGCTTTCCTTTGTGGACTATGCAATGACATGCTATAGATTTTATTTATTAACTTTTAGCGCCGCTTATTACTACTTTTCCGAGTTATAAGCCTATTTGCTAATTACGATAATGGTCTAGTTATAAGTAAGGTTGAATTTATAGGAAGTGTATAAGCATTTGCACGGAGGGAGAGTGGAACTAAAAAAACTTTAATACACCCGACCGTGACTCGAACCCCAATATGCCCGTCATCAGCAGTATATTGCGAGATTGACGCCTTAGATCATGCGGCCACAGAATGATGACATGCAATCAACGTCTAGACTCCTTAATTATTATCTCTCACCTTTACATGTAGCGTTCAGCTGCTATACTTGCACGCATATGCTAATACTCCTTGCACATAACATCCTTAGGGGGTTTTGGGAGAAGCGAACTTGTTTTTTGTTTTTTACCTAATTAATATAAATATTTGCTAGACACACACTTTGGGTTCTGTACAGCTTGAGATTGCCAATATGTTAGCACAGAGAGAAGGCCACTAAACAAATGATCAGATTATTATATACAGATTGTCTAAGGTCTGGAGTACTTATTAAGATGTATAAATATATATATACAATTAAAAGTATAGTATGATTTTCATTGTATGCCCGTTATACAAAAACTGTAGATTCCAAAATATTACAGGTTTATTTACATTCTCTAGTTTATAAAATATATTTTAATTATAGATATAGGTACTCGTGCAATGTTCCTGGCTGCCAGCGGACCACCTGAAGAAGCTCTTTCCTGGTACCACTGGGGTTAAGTCACTGCAATTATAACATTGTTTTTGTTTATTAAAATTATATTGTAAAACTCATTATTGACATAATTATAAACCAAGATATACCTTAGGCTTCTTTAATAAGTATAACAAACATTAATATATGCATAGCATATTTATCATTATATTTAGTAAATATTTTGAGGGTTTTAATATGTTGTAGTAACTGTAATTGAATACCCTGACCATAAACAACGACCCGAAAAGCCATGGGTTATCCACGAATTCTTACTAAATTATATACAATAGCCGTGGCCATTCCTGTATCACAATAATTAACTTGATGGTTGATTGAGCTGAGCAGGGCACACAAATCAAAGAGTCTCCACTCAATTCCAGTCTCTATTAGTCAAATTTTCACCTATCGTCTAAGTTATATATATTTTCATTAAATATGAATGAGGTACTCAACTAATATATTTTGTATTTAAAATGTATACCTATTTTAATAAATGGTAAGACACAATTGCACAAACTTTCTCATATTGTGTATTATAGCTTCGAAATTAATATTAATTAACATGACGGAGCCATAACAAAATGTTTAATCTCTTTAAACACATCTTTGGCTTGAACCAGGTTCTTCTAAGCGTCTTTATGACCACTCGGTCAGTAGTAAATAGGCCAATAGAACTACATTTTGTGTGTCATGTATTAATTTTATATTCTAGAATAATAAATTAACAGTATGGTAGCCTATGTGTAAGCACTTACGGATAAAGGACTATCAGCGCAAGGAACTACACTTATAATGCACTTAGTCATTAGTGCCCCACCTGCTTTTACATACACGATAATTATACATTTTTTTTATGCCATTGGGATTCAGCCAATGTCTCCGAAAGGGGGTATGTCGTTGCGTGAAGCACTACTTTCTGACCACAATTAGGATACACGGGGTTGGTCCGAAACAATTAGATGATCTATTCTGAGTAAAGGGATGTAGAAGAGGCTTAGGTTTGTCTGACATCCGGTGGAGCTCACCTGAATAGCATTATCTTTAAAAAGTTAAAAATTATGTTATTTAGATTGCTTTTATTTAGATATTGAATATTTACTTAGTGTTAATTTTCAAGTTACTAATCGTTTAATTGTGTTGGCCCCACCCTGTATATGTAGATATTATTTTGGAAGCTACTCTCAGTAATGTTATTATCTGTCAGTTTCTTATTGTAAAATGAGTACTTTGGGAAATTTTACACCCAACTAGATCAGCGTTTTTCAACCGGTGCCTCGCACAGTGCTGGAAAATGTTAAGCGGGAGTTTGGAGTAGGATAAAAAAAAAAGCTAGAAATTTTTTTTGAGAAGTCAAAACTCTTTTTAAAGAAGTGACCAATATTATTTTTAAAAATAGCGCTTATAAAATACTTATATAACGTTGGTTGTTGTACTTCTAAACCAATCTTCCTTCTAGTTTTTTAGTGATAAGAACTCTCCTTAAATAATGATGATGTGCCTTGACAATGTTAGTGCCTTGTTCAGTGTGAGGTGATTTAAAAAAAAAGACGTTTAAATTCACTTATATAGGTATTTTAAAAAGTATCCCTAATTCCCTGTAGGTCTAACTGGCCACGTGGTGTAGTGGTCAGTGCACTTGTCTACAAGCCTAGGGGTCTCAGGCTCGGTTTCCAGTTGGTACCTTGGATGTTTTTCCATTTAATTCCATTGGTCACCAGTGTTTGGTTAATTAATCTTAAGTTAGGTTAAGACTCACTCCGGTTCCACAAGTCCATAACAACTGTCATCTCATTGTGGGTCCGTGTAGACAACTTACTATGGTGTATCCTGGACAACGCTCTGTGCCACCAGAGCGCAGGGTAGTCTACATACAGGCGACCGAACTTGGACGTCAAAGCCCCTTCCGGCCAAATGTGCCAAACGATAAAATAAAACTATAACTATTTGTAACAGCTCCTCTTGTTCTATATGATGCACGTGGGCCTACGCAATTCCTTCACAATCCGAAGATGTAACACAATGAAAGTGATCTGATATTCAGTTGGCGAGATCAAGTGGTATATACTTGAGGAATGTCCTTGCAGGCCTGTCTCTGCTATCATACCGGATAAATGTTTCAAAAGATCGTCATTTTCCTGAGACAGTTCTACCGAGGATTCTGGAAGGTGTTCCCCTAGCTGTACGACATGGGCTATGGTTTCAGCTCCACTGGTTTATGGTTTCAACTGGTTCTGGGTATATACCCAAGAGCTGGTAGTCAGCCCCATGGGCGTATTCAGGAGGGGTGATGAGGGGTATATATTTCCTTACCCCTGAAATCTAAAATAATCCAAAGCCTTATCTATCAACAAAAGAAGAAACAGAAAACACAATTTTCACACAATGTCCCTGTACGCCTGTACGTGCACACTAATGTAATATCGACATTGAAAAGTGATTACAGATATTACAGATTATTTTGTATCGACAGATGGTGCTTGATCGGTAATAAAATCGATTGGTTGAAGCAGTTTCGTGCTATTCATTTGGAGCGTAAGTGTTTTTGTCTTAACGCTATAGTAGCGCATAAATTATGGCTATAAAAATTTATATGGTATTAGATGAAACAGCGGAGTGTCCTCGTTGGTTAGTACTTCTGTAAGCTTTAAGGTTCACACGGGTTAGACTGGCGGACAGAAGCAGGAGCAGCAGCTGTTGTATTTGTATCATGTTTGTTTGTCTGGCTATTCTATCAATTTTATTTTGTTTGTTTTAAAGAGCCATTGTTTGAAGTGTGGGTGTGTGTGGATATAGATTATCCTTGTTAATTTGTTGGATTTCTTAGTTTGAAGTTATATCAGCCCACTTGAGCTTTCCTCCTACTCCCCCCACCTGCACCACCCCGAAATGAATCCTGCGTACGCCTCTGGTCAGCACATACCCAAGGAGTGTGGAGGAGCCATATGTCCATGGTGACACTTGTAAGAACATATTGTGTACGCAGCTACTCCCACAGATATTGACAATCTCGTAGCAAGATTGAATGCTGATTGTACAACCGTCTATGCTAGCATGTTGAAGCGTGTGCAGCATATCATAATGCGACGCTTGTCCTTTGAACACCTAATGTAACAATTAACTGCATTCTATAATAAGTAGACAAGATAACAATATATTCTCACATCAAATTTAGTACCTTTCATCATATTCCCTGGAAGAAATGTCCTTTTATCAATACACCAGTTGGTATCACTTATTTTGGAAGCTAAACTTCAGACGACGTTTGTCGTGTTGTATTTACGGCTTTTTTTTTTATTCTCAAAAAGAATCACTCTACGAAGAGGATTTCTGTGAATTCGTACACACATGTATAGTTAATTAGTGGATCCCTCAAGATAGTTCGATAATCGAACCCTATTATTCGGAGGTAGGTATCGAAGAGTGCCTTAAACCTTAAGAAGTCATTCCGCGCTAGAAACATGAACTCATTTTGTATTCAAGCGCACGGGAGCGCTCGCACCCCGCTCCGCCCTGCACATGTCATAACCGAAGAAGGAAACCAACCCCCTTCACGTATGTACCCAACCATTACGTAACAAGGGCAGTGTCAACGTGCAACGCCAACCACCCACATCTCCCTACCTCCCCTCTCCTCCTTTCACCCTTAATGACAATCATTTGAAATCTCCTTCTTTTTGACAACAATAACTATACCTTAGTAAGGGGCTCGCGACATTATAACAATGATCATACAAATCAACTTGGGGGGTAGGAGGGGGAATGAATGCTTCCTACGATTTCTTTATGATGAACTTTTGTGTATGTGTGTGTCAGTAAAAAAAATACATTGCACACACATAAAAAAAGAGAATAAAAAAATGATGTGATAAGTTTGAAAAGGGCTTAGCTGCTCCCTCCCACTCTCCCACGCTTCTAAAACAGGCACAAAGCATTAAAGCACAAAGCCAAGGAGCAGTTGTTTTGTGTCGTGTTGTAGTGTATCTCTGTGTTGGGGACAAGGTAGCAGAGCCGGCCAGACAACCTTCATGTACAAAGGCAAGACATGCGACATCTGCACTTATAATATGAGAAGCATTCTACTTCCTTCGTTAAGCCCGGTCCACACGCGAGGGTTTTGTACAACAACGTTTTGCCTGCGTAGTTCAAGATGCTGCGTGTGGACCGGAAAACTTTGCGACTGTCTGAACTGTGCGGAGACATTGCACAGAGACGGACAACTGAACCCGACGGCAAATATATGGGTGAACTGCACAGGCTTGTCGCTGCGTGTGGACACACTCCCCCGTCTTCTTTAGGGCAACTGCATACGACAGACAGTCGGTGGCAAACCATTCTGTAGTACAGTCAGTGGCAGACAATTTCGTAGTACAGTCGGTGGCAGACAATTTCGTAGTACAGTCAGTGGCAGACCATTTCGTAGTACATGTCGGTGGCAGACCATTTCGTAGTACAGTCGGTGGCAGACCATTTCGTAGTACAGTCGGTGGCAGACCATTTCGTAGTACAGCCGGTGGCAGACCATTTCGTAGTACAGTCAGTGACAGACCATTTCGTAGTACAGTCAGTGACAGACCATTTCGTAGTACAGTCAGTGACAGACCATTTCGTAGTACAGTCGGTGGCAGACCATTTCGTAGTACAGTCGGTGGCAGACCATTTCGTAGTACAGTCGGTGACAGACCATTTCGTAGTACAGTCGGTGACAGACCATTTCGTAGTACAGTCGATGGCAGACCATTTCGTAGTACAGTCGATGGCAGACCATTTCGTAGTACAGTCGGTGGCAGGACACCATGTACGACCGACAGTCTGTCAGACGTCTAAGGCTGACAACTAGCGACCGCACACGCAAACGACCACCGTCAGCTGTCGGTTTGGATGTGTGGCAGGGAAGATTCAGTGTTGGTGTATTTCCTTCCTTCTTATTACTTTTGTTTATAGCTGTGTCTTACTACACATTCAGGTTATACGCCTAAGTAAAAAAAAACATTGATGTATTAGGGATAATGAAGGTTTAATTGGGAGAAAGTGCACCCACATTTGTGGGAGAGAGATAGTGGGGAAACCATTTAGGAAAAAAAAACACCCTCAGTGCACCCAACCAGGATTGAGCCTTGATCTTCCCGCCTTCGGCACTATGGTCCAACACGAGAATAGCACGTTAGACCATGCGGTCACCAAATTAGGTCTTATCACAATTAATCTCAATTGAGCAACAGTTTTGAATTTTGGAAATAAAGAAATAAGAATCACTGGGCTCTCAAAACTGACCATTTACACAACACGAGGGGCTGCGCCCACAACTAGTTCTATACTACAAAAATGTTGGTCAGATTTATTTGTAGCTCGTGTGTGCGTCCGTGTTTAAATTCAGGATTCCCATTTCACCACCAACAGATACCGACACCTCGGGTCTATTGTCAAGTCGTTTGAAAATGGAATATGCCACATATTTTTAATAGGCCCGTCTTTTTGGTCTGTGGACCAGCCTCGGTGGCGTAGTTGGCTAACGCGCTTGTCGTGTTGAGCTCGACTGCTGAGGACGGGGAAATCGAGGTTCGAATCTCGGTCGGGTGAACTGGGGGTGGTTTTTCCTAAGTGGCTTTCCACTCTCCCTCCACGCAAATGCGGGTTCACTTCCTCTAATTCAACCTTCCCAATTCCTAATCCATTAGCGTAATTAGTACTTAAAGCGTATAACCCGAACGGTTAGTAAGACGTGGTGCTAAATAATATTATTTTTGGTCTGTGTGTGAAGCCCAATTTGAATCTAGAGTGAAAATATTGACCGATCAAATTGTTTCCCACCGACTGTCGGTCTTGTGACGTCACCCTAACACATATTACTAAGTTTTTCTTCTATATTGGTGCAGGAACGATAGTTTAAAAGTATTTTATTTTTTCCTTGAGAAATTTTTTATTGCTAAAAATGACTAATCTAGGTCAATTTTAACGTGAGTTTCTTAAGGACACCCCTTAATTTGTGCATTTTCAGTAGCCAATGTTTGGACCATCTTGAGCGTCGTTTGTACTAAAGACGTTTAGTTTACCTTATTTTTACAAAACAAATGGCAAAACGTGACCATACTAGCACTTCCTACATGATGGATTCCTCAGAACTGAGTGGGGAAAAAACTGTGCTGTAAACTGTACTGTGCGGACACGCTTCAACTGAAACTATTTTTTACACAGTTTTTGCCTGCGCAATCTTAACTGAGTAATAAAACTGCGTGTGGACCGGGCTTTAGATATGTCCTTTCTCTTTCTTACACTCTCTTCTGTCTTCTTTCATTTATAACAACATCTCTTACTCTCAAGGCCTACACGAAGATTATTCCCATTCCTTTTATTGTAATTTATATTCAGTACTTTTGCCGTTCCGATCTGCTACCAAGGTATTGCATAAAACAATATACCTTTTTAAATAATAATAATAATAATAATAATCTATTTTCTGGTGTTTTATATGTAATATTACCTTAGCTGCCATATCAAATATAGAACTGACAACACACAGAAGTAGAATGAGCTAACTTTTGAACATTTAAACCATTGTGAGACAAATATAAATAAGAAATTAAGTAGTTTTATAAAAATGAAACTTGTAAACGGAAATTAAATTTTGTACCTTAGACTTAGTGGGTTTATTTCCCATTATAGGGGTCATTTTAAAAATATATTTAATTTAAAATGGGTGACAAGGTGGTCTAGGGGTAAGGTGTCAAGACTTCTGTGCTGGGGGTCCGCGTTTCAATCCTCGGTCCCGGCACAGATTTATCTGATTACCAAACCCTTCCTTCATCTCTGACAAGACGTGTATTAATCACATCTTGTGAATGTGGGGAATGCCAGGCCTCCACCCTGGTTCGGATTCCACGTTAAACTGTAGGTCGTTCATTTAATCTCACAATCACCCTACCATTACACATTAGCGTAAGTGCGTACAACCCGAACGAGTAGTATGATGCAGTGCTAATAATAATAATATTAATAATATTTAACCCGGCAAGGTGTATTTAGTAGTATAATAATAAATAATTTCCCCTTTCCCTTCAAGAAAATGTCGGTAAATTTGAACTATATTATACCTTTAACCATACCTCATTAGTGTGTGTATGTGTATATATATATGGGTATGGGTATGGTGGTAAGATGAGGTTAAGAAAAAATAACAATTGTAAGAACTAATATATATTTTACCATACCTTTTTTTGGGTTGAAAAGTTAAACAATTTAACGCTTTTATATGTGTTTGCATTTGTGTTTACTGTTTAATGAAGGCACTTTAAATAAAATGTATTTATTGGTACCTAGGGGCAGAGCACAATTATATTAATAATTGTGAATAGAATAAGGAAGGGCCTCCATTCCAGTTAGACTTTGAGTCCCCAAATATAATTTGAACACACAACTATTTTAAAATCTTACTGACAGCTTTGAGAATATTAATTTCTGTAACTCTACCAGCTCTGAGCGACTAGGGTTCAGGGGTTTTAATTTCAGTTAGATGCATCAAGTGATTATAAAACAAATTACACATATTTCAGTTAACTCTAATCAGTTTTTCAGTGCCTAAAATAAACGTTATAAAACCATTCTCTTGAAATGTAAAGGTGTTCAAATATTTAAAATAATACAGAACTAGTTAAAATCCATTTCCATTACATATTCTTACTACGAGTACATTTTTTTGTGTAATTTCTATAATTTGTACGTAAAGAAACATCTTAAAAATATATTAGAAATGAAACCTATAATTTGTATTCCAAAATTGTCGGTGGTAAGCCTGAGATTAAAAAGAAATATTTTTTTTATCAGTCTTTCATAATAAAACACACCATTTACAGGGTTTTCAATATTTAAAATTTTTCCCAGAAAACCTTCATTTTGGAATTAAAACTTCTAGTTTATAAATGACGTTGCTCATAGTCACAGCTATATTTTCAAACTGTTCCTCCGCGAAATGTTTCGGTTATATTATCCGCGCCATGATTATAAATATATGCTCATCATAATGTGGGCACCCGCTCACGTGACACCAATTAATTTCCATCCCCCTTCATAAATCTAACTTATATTTTCTATTTTTGATGGAGAACGTTACTAGAATGCTCTTAATCTAAATATTAAAACTGCTACCACTATAAAATCCTTTTAGCATGAGCTTGCTTAATGTCTGCGGGCAGTCTCTCTATCGTCGATATGAGGGGAAGTGTAGGGTTACAGTAAAAATATGGGTTTAAAGTAAAAGTCGTACTGTTATTATTATTATTATATAAAAATATGTTTAATCTAAATATCTACTAGAAATTATCAGCATTGTTTTATTTTTAAATTTTTCGATTTCTCCATCATGCTTGGATATGTTATGTGTAGTATAATGAAATGACATGTGAAAGTGTACGTGAAATGATTGTGTGCCTTAATGTTTATTATTTTTATCTATTTATCTAGATTAATTTAGTTTTATTTTCCACATTTATTTTAGTTTACTATGTTCATAAATGTACAATTATGTATATGGGTATTATTTTTTGTTTATTATTATTTTCTTACATATATTATAAACTAGTTTTTAACACATAAGTATTGAATGTATGCTGTTTATTATTAAGTGAGCAAGTGTAATTAAAAGCGCTGGCTTTAAATTCGCCCAAATAAAGATGATTTTATCATCATCATTATTATTATTACTATTTAGTGTTTCAATGAATGGGTATAAATATAACAAATTTAAACCTTAGTTTTTGAATAAGTTAATAGGATATTGGTATAATCCATTTAAAATGATGTATTATTCATTTTACTTGCGAGTCCCATATCTTGAATCTTAAACTGAATTTTAAATAAACATAATACAAGTAGCTTTCGATAATTGATATGATTTATTTTATTCAATTCCGATTTTGTTGACAGAATTTATTCTATAGCTACTACTGGATTTAAAGATTGATTATATGATAAAAATGTATGCATTAATGGAAATTTATATTCATTTAAGTAGTAGATACATTTGTTTGTCCTGGTTTTTATGTTTGTCCTTGAATTATATTTACTGAACCACTGGTAGACATCACAATACCTCCAAAAATTGCAGATAGAAAATAGATTTGTTTCTTCAATCTTGAATTAGTTGGTTTTTTTTAATTACTCACTCACCCGTCTCCTTAAGATTTAGAAGGATTTGATTATATAAGTATTCTAAGAGTCCTTCCATTATTGATCAATGTACACTTTGATTAATTAATCAACGAATTTAATAATACGGTAAATAAATAGATAAAATTTATTTTAAATTGTTTTTGGACTAAGATATCGAAGATAGTAGGTAAGTCTCTCTTCTTCTTTTTTTTTTAACTAAATAGGAAGTATTGTTTTGGATTTTAATATTATTTCAAAATATTTAAAAGTCATTTTCACAATTATTTTATTTAATTATGTATTGTATCATCTTTAAAATAATTTATGCCTAACCTCTCAATGAGATTTAATTTTTAGCCAAATCGGATCTGAACTAACTTATCTCAGAAGTAGATAGTTAGCGTTTGAAGTTAAACGATCTATTGATTTCATGGTGAATTTTTTTTTGTTAAAATGATTGTGAGCTTATAATTCAAAATTACTTTATTCACCCGCTAACTATATATTATTAAATATTAGTGATCTTTAACAACCATTCGGTAGTTAGGACATTCTTCTATTGAACTCCTCTTCGCCTCAACGAAGCAGGAAGTGAGACCTAGCAGTGAAATGTGAAGTAAAGAATTCAACGACAAAATAATTCGCGCAGGGGGGAGGGGGAGGAGTACGTAAAAATCTAGAGGGCTAAAAAAGTCTTCTTCGCTTTCATGATAAAAAAATTTCACAACCCTACACCCTCCTTTCTTTCAATTTTATTCACTTATAAAAAAGAAAGAACTTTTTTTTAGCAAAAAAATGTATGCTTTAGGAGTAAACTTATGTACCATAAAGGCATTCAAAGTTAAAATCTTCTAGAAGCGATTCTAAGAGATTTTCAAATAAAGAATATAGACGTTATGTCATTTAATTTTAAAAGTGTGGGTGTGTTCATAAAATGGAATATGAGTTTAGAGAAATACAGTCTGCTATAGAAAATGTATTCCTTTCCAGAACACGAAGTGCCGGTAACGCCCTCTTATAAATAAGAATAGAACCAGTAGCTTTCTTAAGCGTAACCGACATTTACTTGTAGTTTATAAAGTGACGTCAGAGTTACTCGCGGGTACAATTTCATTTCTGTGAAAGGACAAAGATTTAAAAAAAAACTCTAATAGTACTATTGCTTACTAAATGCTAGGTGATGAAAACATACGTAGCATTTACGAAGAACAGTCAAGTTGAAGCAAAAAAAAAATATGTTAGGGAACATTTAACACTACACTATGTTTATGGTTGTATAGAAGACGTTTAATGTCATTCACATTGCTTTTATTGTAAACTCTAACATTAACGTTTTAAGCACACGGATTATATATCAATACAAGAATCCGACATCTTAGCTCAGTCGGTAGCGTGTCTATCCACTGATCTAAGGGTCCCGGCTTAGATTCCTGGCATGACCGAAAAATGTACCATTGATGAAAATATGGGTTTACCCTTTCATATTGATAATCTACATAATACCGGAGCTATGCCTAATACTACATAGGGTATATACGTCTGTAGACAAATTGAAATATGACAGATAGACATGGGAGTTTAAAAACAAAATTTTGAACATATATTTTTAGGAAAATAATCGACTAAAATTGAATGTGGGCTATTTATTGTTTTAGGAAGTCCAAGCAGAGCACAATTCTAAATTATTTATACGTTAACAATCTACCAATAAAGCGCTTCGGCGGCCACATAGTCTAGCGCGCTACTCTCGTAGTAGACTAGACTACCAATGAAGAGGAGATCGAAGTTCGAATCTCAGTTGGGTGTAATAAGGGTGGTCATTCAAAAATCCTTTTCCACTTTTATTCCTCGCAAATGCGAATAAACTTTCTCTAAATATAGCCTTCCTAATCCCTAAAAAAATTGCGTATTTAATACATAGGCGTATGAACCGAGCGGCTAGTAAGACGCGGTGCTGAAAAATAAACACTTATAGAGTAAATATTGCCACGGCAATAATTATGGAACCCGCCTCGGTGGCGTAGTTGTCTAAAGCGCTTGTCGTGTTGAAGCTCGAATGCTGAGGGCGGGGAGATCGAGGTTCGAATCTCGGTCGGATCTCGGTCGGGTGAACTGGAGGAGGGGGGGATTCCTAAATGGTTTTCCAATCTCCCTCCACGAAAATGCGGGTTCACTTCCTCTAATTCAACCTTCCCAAGTCCTAATCCATTAGAGTAAGTAGTAATTAAAGCGTATAACCCGAACGGGTAGTAAGACGCGGTGCTAAAAGATAATTATGAAAACAATATTTTAATACTAAGTAGAGCTGGTATAAAGCTACTCACCTCGTTTTGCGCATAGATCGGGTTGGTTTAATATCCACGAGGATCGTATAAGAAAGAAGGTAAAATTTAAGGCAACGTACCAGCATCTGCATGAGGGAAAGTGGGAAATCAATTGTGGGGGGAAAACATGCCAATACACTTTTCCGGGAATCAAACCATAAACTCTCCGTCAGCGGTTATTCAGAATATTAATTAATTAATTATTAGCACCACGTCTTACTACCCGTTCGGGCTATACGCACTTACGCTAATGTGTAGTGGTAGGGTGATTGTGAGATGAA
>CABFOW010006204.1:8462-34405 GCA_902141385.1 Timema californicum | reverse complement strand
GAAGGGTTTGGTGATCAGATAAATGTTTAAATTTAATTTAGAAAGAAATGTGTCAACATTTTACTAAATTTTCTCATAAATTTCCATAAGGGGATCAATTTTTGATTTTTATATTAATAAAATAAAAATGTGTTTAGGTTAACGTAGTTTTTGTTTGTTTAGTAAATCAATTCCTCTACACTTTTTTTTATTATTGGTGCGAGTTACAGGCAGGAGCGCCTGCCAACACTTTACTATACAAACCTTAATACATGCAAGTGATGCACGCGTGTATATCTTCCAGGAACTTATAAGTATATTTATCAGTATTCGACCAATTAAAAAAAAATTCATTACATGATTTTATTAACCAGTGGTTCTGATTACTAAAATGACATACAACAAACCCATTGTAGCAGTACAATTTCTATGCTATAGAAACATATGTCAAATATTCTTGCTACCTGTTTATGTTATAAGTGTTAAAGGTTTGAAAACCTTAACCATGTTATTTTATTTTGATAACTGGTTAATACAACCTTGAATATATACACATTAATAATGTTTTTATTGTTTTTAAACATCCAACCTTACATGCAATGCAACTATACAAACATGCCACGCTTATTTGCTTCTTTTATGGAGAGTTAAATTTTACCTAGGAATAAACCATCAGTATTCACCCATCATTACAGGATCCCGCCTTCTTTAACTGTAGTTATGTTCTTATAAACCCTTTCCTATTGTTTGTCACTAACAGATCTTAAGTTTACGAAAATAAGTTAAGATGTAAATTTATAAAGTGGATTTTAATGACAAACGACAATGCACGCAATGAAATATTTATAATATTAATATTATTTTACCATTTTTACGGTAAATTAATAAATGTATGGGGCTGAAATTTAGTATAACTAGACATTCATATGAAGTGTAAACATAGAAATATTTATAATAGAGTATTAATATTATTATAATTATTTTATTATTACTATTATTAAGACTACAAACTCTCTTATCACGTAAAATTTATTATGATGCCCTTTTTGTTTTTTAATATATTCACTAGTGTAATTTCTTGTAAATTCCCCCTTGATAATGTAGGTATTTATGTCCCTTCTCAAGCCTTTAGTAATTAAAAATTATTTTTTCTCAATAGCTCTTATAAGATGAGCCCTATAGGTCATTGTATCCATAGCGCCAACTCTAGAGTTGTCGAATTTGACTTTTATCATAAAAGAAAAGCCAAACTTAGAGAGTTGTTTAAGGAACTTCCTTATCACTAATTTATTCTGTAGAGGCTCTGCATCGATTATTTAAGTTTACATTATTCTACTTTAGTTGTTTGTTTATTGTTACTTCTTTATAAATAATTATGTTTTTACTACTCTTAAGTTTTTTTATTATCGTTACTATATAATTTTATTATTATTTAATTTTTTTTGTAACCATTCATCAGTATGATGTTTCATTATTTAGGTATGATTGCTTATATAATATTCTCATTTGTGTTTGTAAGGAACTGTGTACTTTTCAGTGCTGGCTTGTCATAGGTTTCATGACTGTTGTCCAGCACTATAATAAAGGAAATGAAATATTACTAACAATATTAATAATTATATAGTAAACATTTTACTGTTATCATCAATAATATTAAAAATACATTGTGTACACCTCATATGAATTTATATTTATACTAAATATCAGTCCTACACCTTAAATACTTTACCTCAACGACCATACCCAAAAAGCGTAAAATAGCAAGTTTGACGCTTTAAGGTGAGGTGAAAGGGGGATGCGAGGAAAAGCCAGTGGTTTCGCAGTTATTATGGCCAAAAAAAATCAGTCAAAATAAATAAAATATTGCTCCAATACAAATATAGAATTTAATTTACTTCACAATATATCAAAATATCAAAATATCTTGAATATCTGTCAAGAGTGTTATGGAATTTTATAACTACTTTACTTCTTCATTTAAAAAGTTGGTCATAAAATGCACATGACGGATATTCAAGGACGTGTTGATATCAACATGTGAATAAAATTAAACTCTATGTTTATACTGGAGCAATATTTTATTTATTTTGGACAAAAAATATTTTTGCCAAAACACTTCAGAAACATAGTCTTTTTCTCGCGTCCCCTTCCATACCACCTTAAAAATTTGAAATGAAATGAGTTGAAATAACTGAATTATTATTTATAGCCAATAATTATTATACACTCTTGTTAAGACCGTGCAATACATTTTTACTTTCTCGATATCTTACAGGTAGAGAAAGTATTGTGATCGTCAAAAANTTCTCGATATCTTACAGGTAGAGAAAGTATTGTGATCGTCAAAAAAAAAATCTTGAGATTTTGATGAATCTCAACGTTTCATGCCCCCCGAATCCGAAAAAGTTGTTTTTGGATTTCCGTCTGTCTGTCGCTCCAACTAGAGCCTAAACTATTTTACCGATCAGGCTAAAATTTGGTATCTAGGGTTATCATAGGTTTGCCCCGAAAGGATTTTGGAATTGTAATCTAACCCTAAAATTAAGGGTAGTTTACTGAAGGGCAAAAAGAGAAAAAGTCGATTTTCTCAAAACTGGCTCTAACAATTTTGATTAAATTTCATTTATAAACATTTATAAATATTCCAAACAAAATGGCTACACTCAATATTTAAGAAAAATGACTTTAAGGGCTCTGGTCTGATGCGTAAATTCTCATTTTGTATCATATCTCCGAAACTATTTAAGAAATAAAATTACTTATCATTAAAAATATGTAGATCTATTTATAAGACAAATATTTTAATCCAGCATATTTTTATAAAACCAACAAATTTCAATCTATACGTAAATATTTATATTTTTTAACTTTATGAACACAAAAGGTCACGTAATAAGACCGCTAAAAAAAATCTAACCTGAAATGTTGATGGATGTCGACGTTTCATGACCCCCAAACCATAAAAAAATGTATTTGCAATGGCGTATGTTTGTATTTCGGTTTAAACTTAAAATTAAGAGTAGTTTAAGAAAGAGAAACAAGAGCAAAAATCAATTTTCTCAAAATCGGCACTAACGATTTTGATTAAAACTCGTATATAGTTAATTAAGTTTATAAATAAACTGGCTATTTTAATTTTCCCATGAAAATAACTTTTAGGGTTCTTTACAGAAGCAGAAATTTCCGTTTCTCCACAACTATTTGAGATACTAAATAACTTATCATTGCAAAATTGTAGCACTATTAAAAATAAAAAACTTTTATTTGAAATATATTTTTATAAAATAAATTGTTCCTGAGTTATAAGCAAATATATATATATATATAAAGGCCTTTGAAAATGAATTTGATCCTTAAGCTCTTTGGTGGATAACAGTGTTCCTAGTTCTTAATGCCATAGAATAAGTAAGTATCTATTATTTCATTTATGATCTTTGATTAAGTGTTCCAACAACAATGTATAGACTTTTTTGGTTTCAAAAATCTTACGAGTTTTTATTATTCAAGTTAGAAAATTAGATTTATTGTTATGCTCTTTGGTGGTCACAGATTTTATTATTTTCTTAATGATTATATAGAAGTGTATGCTATTTGATTTATGTTTTTTGGTGAAATATAATGATGTTCTTTTTACTTTTTCTCGATCCATTGGAGAGATAAATATAGTGATTGTTAAAAAAAATGAACTCAAAGTTTTGATAAATTTTAACGTTACCCTGTGAAACATAAAAGTGGTTTTCGCGATGTCGTCTATCCCTCTATTTGTTTGTCTGTGACGCAGCTTAGAGCCAAAACTATTTTAAATATAAGACAAGGAAAGTTGTAGTACGATCAGAAATAAAAATATTTAATCTGGGATATATTTTTATAAAACCAATAGTTTATTTTATTGGTAAAGATGATTATAAATGAGGAATTTAATAGCAATGCGATGACATGAAGATGTGCAACACCTAATAAAATGTTGAAAATTTCAACCGGAAGTTGACATTTTAAAACTAAGTGTTGACCCTTGTGGACCAAAAATTGATCTTTTTTATTGGTCCAAACATACAAATGAGGACATAAATTCTTTAAAAATAAAATTTTAAAATTTTAAACGGGGACTCAAAAAATGTTTTACATAGTTATAGTAAAATATATACTTGGGTTTGCTAGTGTATATTATTTCGTTTCACATAATATACTATGAGTTTTGAGTAAATATCTCCATTTTTAAACAATAGAGTGATAAATTCAGTGCGGAGTTCCGTACCATTTATTTTATTGTTGAATGATCATAAGAATTGAATTGCTATTATTTTTAAACAAAGAGAAATATTTTATTCAACTAAATAAATACATACACAAATCAATGTTTCCATGCTGATGTAGAAAAAATATGTTTGTACAGATGAGCAAATGCGCTACACAACGCAAGATCGGGAAATTCGCTGGGGAAAATGGGGTTTTAGTAGAAATATACTATTTTTGCCGACATCCTGGACCAATAAACTTTTAAAATGAGTGATTGTTTGTCAAAATCAATCCAGACGTTTTCTTATAATTATTTCAATTGACGGAAATAGTCATCAAATTATTATATAGATATTTAGATTTTGTTTTCGTGCATCACTTACTCTGCACGGATTTCTTCGGATCTGCATTCCATGGCCAATATCAAGAAAAACAGCGCCAACCTAATGTGATGTTTATTGGTAGCCATGGCAGCCTCTAATAGCGTAAGATCGTTGCTGAAACAGGAAAAAACACATCTAAATTTAATTTACTATTTTTTTAAAAGTTAAAAATTAAGTCCAGAACACATGACACAATTAAATATACAAGATGATAGAACCATAAAGTTTTGCTGTGTGAACATTCAATATTGTATTCAAGATTTCTTTGCACAGCTTATTGTTTGCAATATCTTATAGAATTTACTATATCGGCCATTTTTATTGCACAGCATTTTAAATCACCTTGTCTGCTAGACGGCTACATTTTTTTTAAATGAAAGATTGTATATACCCACATCGGTGGCCGTGTGGTCTAACGCACTACTCTCGTGTTATACTAGACTGCGGGGGAGTCAGGGTTTGATCCCGGTTGGGTGCACTAAGAGGGTATATTCCTAAAAGGTTTTCCACTCTCCCTCCACGCAAAAGTGGGTGCACGTCCTCTAAATTATACCTTCCTAATCCCTACCACATTAGCGTAATTGTTAGTACATAGGCGTACAACCCTAACGGGTAGTAAGACGCTGTGTTAAGAAGATTTTATATATGTATTAAATAGCCCCAAATAAAGAAATTGTCGATTGTTTTAAAATAAAAAACATTTTATTTTGTGATAATCTTTTTTTTATGTAGCACCACTTCTTACTACCCGTTCGGGTTGTATGTTTATTTATTAGTTACGCTAATAGTTCTAGGAATTAGGAAAGCTATATTTAGAGGAAGTGTACACTTATCTGTGTGCAGGGAGAGTTGAAAACCATTTTGTAAAAAAACACCCTCAGTACACCCGACCGAGATTTAAACTGAGACCTCCCTATCATCAGGAGTCTGATCTAACACGAAATTAGTGCGTTAGACCATGCGGCCACTGAAGCGGGTAATCCTTTATATCATATTCATAGGATTTGGGGAATATTTAGGTAAATATTTATATTAACTAAGCCGTGCTATTTAAAAAATAATAGCCACTAAAGTATTTAAATACAAAAAAAAAGTAAAGAGGCCGCCATATTGTTGTTGTTGTTGTATTGTATGTAATTGTACATTCAATGTGACCAAAATTTGGTACTATTTCTCGCACACAATTTGGTGCAGAATTGAATCGTGTGTACCAGGCTTAGATACTTTGTTTACCGTGTATATAAGGCCTAAATATGCCTACTATGTTGTTTTGGTATTATTATTAGTTTTGACTTTAACGAAATTCGAACTTATATTATTTATTAACGTTTCTATTATTATTATTATTATTAGCATCGCGTCTTACTACCCGTTCGGGTTATACGCACTTATGCTAATGTGTATTGGTAGGGTGATTGTGAGATGAAATGGAGGACCTACAGTTTAACGTGGGATCCGAACCAAGGTGGAAGCCTGGCATTCCCCACATTCACAAGATGTCTTGTCAGAGGTTTTATTATTTAAAATTCATTCCCGGATTTAATACTCATACAGATATTTGCATTTTATAATAAATTACTTTTATAAATAACTTAGGTCAGAGAGATATACTATCTACCAATTATAAATATAAAACTAAAAATAGTTTCACAACTACACAGTTTAGGTTCTTGCCGGGAATTTCTGCTGGAACACATTCGGAAGTTACTCAAAATATTAGGTTTTTGAAATGTAAACATAACAAAACCATTATTTTAAAGGAACAAAACCATCTAATATTTTAAAAGACTTGAACTGTAATAAACAACAATGAAAATATAATTAATTTGAAAACATCTACATACATAATTTTATCATCAAAATAAAATATTTACAAACTTAATAATAAACTAACTAATTAAAACAAAATAATCCCTAATAATTTTTTCAAGACAAATTAATTTACGTATAATCTTACCTAATACACAATCAATCGTAGCTTTCACTAAAACGGGATGAACCACAGAGTAGACAGACAGTTTTGCCATCAGATAGAGAAAAAGTAGATTTAAAAATGTAAAAACAAAATTATTGTTAGCCTAAATTTTATTAACTCCCGCCCCAAACTAATTCCTGATGAATAACATACAGACCCATCTCTGTGGTGTAGTTTGCTAACGCGCTAGTTTCGTGTTGAGCCAGACTGCCGAGGACGGGGAGATCGAAGTTAAAATCTCGGTCGGGTGAACTGGGGGTGGTTTTCCTTAAATGGTTTTCCACTCTCCTTCCACGAAAATGTGGGTTTACTTCCTTTAATTTAACCTCCTCAATTCCTAATCCATTAGCGTTATTAATACTTAAGCGCCGGGTAGTAAGACGCGTGCTGAAAAAAAAATTGCAGTAACTTGTATTCAAGGTTAGCTCACTGTAACGTCAATCTCAGCTTAACTCGAAATTACAGTAGCCCCATGGCTTCTTTGGTGCTGACTGACAGCTCACAGCTGACTTATGACAGTCAACATTAAGGTATATACCTAAATTTTAACCGTCGGAAGTTATAGCTGTTAAACACATGTTTTTGCAGATCATGTGGTTCGGCGTAGGGATACATCATTTTGTCTGGTAGCTTTTCAAAGCTTTAAAATGTCAGCTGTGATCTGTCAGTCAGCACCAAAGAAGCCATGGGGCTATTGTAGCTTCCATCCCAGCTTAGTGTTTGAAGTTCCTTAACATTTGTTGGTCACGTTCTCGCCATGGAGATAACAACGTATGTGGCAGTTATCTATCCAATGGTATCACGAGCACAGTAATGTCTTTCTACTTTTAGTTTATTTACCATCACATACAATGAAACAACATTACAAAATAAACACTTTACTTTATTTAGTCCACACCATTGTCAACACTGATGATAATAATAATAGCTAAATAACACTTTGGACCACTCTTAGAATAACCTTTGATTCTTACATCTCCCGATTTTTACAGCCATTCGACCCAAATGGTGTTCGAACTAGGACCTCAATGATGGTAGTTCAGAGTTTGAATCTCAAAGCTTGAACATATTATATGACAGCTAAGGACAAATTGCTAAAGGCGATAGTGAATGGACCATGTGAAAAGATCAGTGTTTTTGCAGTTTTTATAACAAACTTTTTTTTAGCCAAAATAAATAGAATATTTATCCAATACAAACATAATTTAATTTTCTTCATTTGGTGGCATCAACAGTTGCTGAATATCTGTCAGAGGTGTCTTGGACTGTAACAAAACTATTTTTTTTCTTAATTTAATAGGTTTCTCGCCAAATGCTATTATTATGCTCCTGACAAACATCCTAGAACTGTTAGTTTAACCATGGGAAGAAAATTAAACTCTATGTTTGTACTGGAGCAATATTTTATTTATTCTGTACAAAAATGTTTTTCTATAAAAACTGCAAAAAAACAATTAACCTTTTTTCGCGTCCCCTACACTCTCACTTTAAAATTTATAAGTTAGCTACGTCGTACTTGGCCAATTTGGAGCTAGTTCGAAAAGAGGGTTATTTCTTATCTTGACGTACCTAAGCACTATCACATTAAAACGACAATGTAACACATATAAAAAGAGAAAATAAGATGGGTGCTTCCATTACGAGACCGTTAATTTACCTACTGATAACACTTCTCCTATTCCGCTGACGAGTACACACACACACACACACACACACACACACACACACTACTATTTGCAGGTAGCCTGGTGGTCTAGAGGTAAGGTGTCGGACTTCTGTGCTGGGTGTCCCGGGTTCAATCCTCGGTCCCAGCACAGATTTATCTGATTACCAAACCCTTCCTTCACTTCTGACAAGACGTGTATTAATCACAACTTGTGAATGTGGGGAAGGCCAGGCCTCCACCGTGGTTCGGATTTCACGCTAAACTGTAGGTCCTACATTTCATCTCACAATCACCCTACCATTACACATTAGCGTAAGGGCGTACAAACCGAACGGGTAGTAAGACGTGGTGGTAATAATAATAATAATTAGAACTTTTCCTATTCCGCTGACGAGTACACACACACACACACACACACACACTACTATTTGCGTCTGGACAGCAATAACTTGCATTTCAGAATAATTCTTTTTCTTGTTTCCTATTCAAAATATATTCTAAATAGATATATGCTTTGACGGACTTTTTTAATCTACATTCTGACAGGAAGATTCCTACAAGCTATTTTTGTAAATAAACCAAAAATAACCTTAGTTGCAGACTGTTTAAAAAAATACTATTGCAAAAAAATCTGCTTTAAGATGACAATTTTTTATTCTTCTTTTACGATGTAAGACTATTGTTAGAATTATTTAAGAATGTATGGTTTTTTTGTTTCAGAGTTCCATTTTTAAAACTCTCTGAATAAAACGCAAAAAAATACACCAACATGGCAAATCCTATCTTGACTTGCCGTGACGTCACAAATAGGTAACGTCCTTGTGAGATCAGCACTAGGAAATTGTAACTTTAAGAAGAAGAAAAAATACGACGCGTTTAAAACTCGGTAGTAGTGGCTTATTATTTATTTCTCAACTCTAGGGCTTACATAACCAACAAACAGACATCAGATCTTTATTCTGAAGCTTGTATATAGGAATAAACTCAACCTAGAAATGACACATGTTTTACTCTTGCTGGGTCTCTAATTAAGTATAATTATGAATTAAATAACCAAGTTATTATAGTTGTTAACTATGGTCATAGTCATGCTCTGTACATAACAACTAATAGCTTGACTGTTTAATCCATCATGATATGCGCATTTGTACAGTTGTCATTGTACCCTTGGCAGCATAACCCCCCCTTTTACCCCCTCCCCCCACCACCTAGTCAAAGGTGGCTTCGTTATCTGATAGCTCGTGATATTAATTGATTATTCATATGTACAGTAGTCTCATGTCTTCTTTGGTTCTGACTGACAGCTCACAGCTGACAGCTTTGAAAAGTTACCAGACCAAATTATGTGTGCCTACGCCAAACCATATGGTCTGTAAAAAGCATGTGTTTAACAGCTGTCATTTCTGACGGTCAATATTTAGGTATATGCCTAAATGTTGATGGTTAGAAGTCAGGTGTGAACTGTCAGTCAGCACCAAAGAAGTCATGAGGCTACTGTAGATAACGATATCCACACCTCCATCACATACTCTGCCTTAAAATATGAACAAATAATTACCCAGAGCGAGGGACAATCTCTGTGTAGCTCAGTGGTAGAACATTGAAGTGCTAAGACAAAGGTCCCATCTTATATTCTCGTGTCCGAATGTCATTTCTCAATCTATTCCAACATGATTCAGATCCATTTGATTCTAATAATCATAATCACTCATTACACTACCTTCGACTTTCATATAAACTTGATTGTTGGCGCTGCTTTCTTCCATCAGCCAGTAGAGCTAATACCTATGGATATGAAATGAAGGTCCTTGGTTTGATTTTCATTAAAGACAGAGCATTTATAGTTATTATTATTATTATTATTATTATTAGCACCACGTCTTACTACCCGTACGTGTTACACGCACTTACACTAATGTGTAATGGTAGGTTGATGGTGAGATGTAATGGAGGACCTACAGTTTAACGTGGGATCCGAACCAAGGTGGGGGCCTGGCATTCCACACATTCACAAGTTGTGATTAATGCACGTATTGTCAGAGGTGAAGGAAGGGTTTGGTAATCAGATAAATCTGTGCCGAGATCGAGGATTGAGCCCCGGACTCCCAGCCAGAAGTCTGACACCTTACCTCTTGACCACCAGGTCACCTATAGTTATCATTAGGTGTCTTGTCTTACGACAGGTCCATTCCTTTTGCCAGAGAACTTAAGACTACCAATGAGCCCTGTTCTCTGCCTCTTCCTCTAGCTCCCAGAATTTTCTTCTTTCCTTCACGTCATACAATATTTGAATCCTCCTTCAACGTTGTCTTCTATGACGTCGTGCAGAAGACAGTTTCTCCTAAGGATGAGTTCAATCCAGATTGTTTTGTACCGAATAATCACAATCAAAATGGTTATCACCCACTTCTTCATTTGTTACCCTGTTTGGCCAACTAAACTACTCAAATCCTCTTCAGCAAAACATTTCAAAGCTCTCCAAGTATTTCTTTGCCATCTTCCTAAGAACCCAGGTTTCTGTTCCATATAGCGCCTTGCTCCATAGTTATAAAATATTAATTTAAATCGTTTCACTAAGTGATCACAACATAATACGCCCTTAGAAACTTTTTGTGGAAACGTTTTGTAACTTATGCAACTGACCTACTTGTTTCCGATTTGTATTTTAGTATTTTTCGAAAACAGTTTGTGAAATGTTTGCAAACAGGTTTTTTGTTTTTACTTTGCGTCTCCAAAATAGAAAACACTGTTTCATCCATTTCAAATGGGCTGCAAGAAACAAAGTTTGCGTGTCTGTATGTGTTTGTGAATATGGTCAACCACAAACGATGCGGGTAGTCCGATTATGCTGTTAAAAATAACTTTCGTGTGCAATTTCATAGAAGGATAGGAAAGATTTGAAATCCTATAAAAAAATTGACTTGAAACTATGTTTGATCATTTAGGTATGGATATGAAATAATGTTTCCCCAATTGTTTGCAAACAATGTGAGAGAAATAGTTATTTCCAACTTTGCTAAATGTTTCCCTATGTTTGTATGCAACCGTTAACACTCTATAAACATCAAGGAATAACTTCCGAACAAAGTTTGTAAACAATGTTTCCTTTTTAAACAATGTTTCCAAGTGCGTACTAGACTTACCAATCTAGAACAGCGTCTCCCAAACTGTGGTTAGCGACATTTCATTGAGTATTATCAATAATAAACCGGGCCCGGAATTTTATGAGCTAAAAATGATGAAAAAATTACTTAAAAATTCTAAAAAATACATTTCAAATTTACTTAAGATGATCTAAAATTGTTAACAAATATTTGTGATGAATGAACATGAATAAAATCAAACGCGCACTTTATATATGGAAACTAAAATATATAATATATACAGGGTGGGTTGGAAACAATTATACGATATATGCTGAGGAAAGTGATGGACAACGTGCTGAGGTTTATCTGACGTCCGGTGGAGCTAACCTAAGTGACAATACAGTAGCCCCATGGCTTCTTTGGTGCTGACTGACAGCTCACAGTCTGACTTCTGACAGTCAACATTTAGGTATATACCTACATTTTGACCGCCAGAAGTGACAGCTGCTAAACACATGTTTTTGCAAATCATAGGGTTCGGCGTAGGGATACATAATTTGGTTTGGTAACTTTTTAAGGCCGTCAGCTGTCAGCATGGGTTTACTTTACTTTCAAAAAGTGAAAAGTGTGGCATGTAATTTACATTTTATTTAACGAGTGAATATTTACTTTTTAATTAAAGTGATAATTTTCAAGTTAAACATCAAATTGTTTCGACCCCATTCTGTAGATTGAAACACCTTTATTTAAAAACTAAACTCCTGCATTTTGCTAAATATAACCATATATTTCCAAATATCTGCTTCAGAAAATAAGCTACCCCCTCCTATCTTGGTCCTCTCCAGCTCAATTGCAGTATCACCAGGAATATGTATTTTATAACCAGACAAGCAAATAAGATAAAAAAGTGCATTGTCAACATTATCTTCTCAATTCACCAAGTATGATTAAAAAAAATAGGTTTGAGTATTTATGCTTTTATAAAATTTCTATATTATTTAAAAATTCCCTTAATAAACATATACTACTAAACATAATTCAAAAATGGCTAAAAATTATTCAAAACTGCCTAAAAATAAACCAAAAAGAAGTAAATAAAAATATGTTCCTTAAAAATACAAAAATTAAATAAAAATTACCCATGAAAAACCTTTCCTCGATCAGGGGATTACGAACATTTTTTAAATGTACACACGAATATTGTCTGAGATGGATTAAAGAAAAAATGTGATACATCATCAAAATCTTGACCCTTTATTAAATAAAACTTTTGATTTTTTATCAGTAATCCTGATAAACAAACGCATATTTTGACGCGATGTCATTGATTTTTTTTACCAACCTTTCATTCGCTCTGTCATTGCTTTGCTTCCTATTATAATTTATAACGACGTTTGGACTTTACAAGATAGAATAACCCGTTACGGTGGCCACATGGTCTAACGTGCTACTCTCGCAGTAGACTAGACTTCCGATGACGGGGAGATCGATGTTCTATTCTCAGTCGGGTGTAAAGAGGGTAAATTTCCCAAAATGTGTCTCAACTCTCCCTTCAAGCAAATACGGGATAAATTCGTAGAAATATCGCCTTCTCAGTACCTAAAACCATTAGCGTGATAAGTACATGAGCGTATAACACAAACAGGTGGTAAGATGTGGTGCTTAAAAAAATAAAAATAAATTTGTTTCCTTTATTTTTGTAAGGTGTTGGAAAGTGCAAGCGGGCTTGGTCACTGCCCCGAAAGGATTAGTCTACGTGACTATAAAGCAATTTTTTTTAGCACCACGTCTTACTAACCTATCGGGTTATAATCTCACATACTAATCATCCTCATGGGCTAGGTTGAATTTTAAGGAAGTTAATTCGCATTTCCGTGCAATCGCTTTATTTGATTTATGCTATTACTAGCACATAGACACGTAAAATAAAAAAATTCAGAGATATCAACAATATATATATAATAATTAGAATCTTAATCAATGTAACTTTAAGTTTCATTTTTTCCATTTTATTTTAGAACAAATAAACAGTCGTTATTCTACAAATTAAAACAGTAACTTCATTTTAAAAATGTACAGTACCATACAAAAACAGGATTTAACCTGTAAAATTGTACAATTTTTGGCGAATAAATTCATTTTATAGTTTTACTGAATGTTGGTGATATTTCTCCCCCCATTTCAACTGATTAACAATCACTGATCCATGCGTGGAGGGAGAGTGGAAAATCATTGAAGAAAAAACCACCCTACCGAGACTAGAACCTCAATCTCCTCGTTCTTGGCAGTCTAGTTCAACACGAAACTAGTGCGTTAGCTAACTACGCCATCAAGAAGGGCCGTGAAGCGATTAAGTTCTTTTAAATAAATGATTAAACGTAACTTAACCTAAGTTTGAATCTGCCACACGGATAGTGAGCCCGAATATACTCTCAAAATGTCAAGGTTTGATCCCACAATACTCTATAGTGGTGTGTCTCCCTGCCTCATTATTGATTTTCCAACCTCCTTAAATACAAATGTTGTTTCAATTCCCAATAACGACACTCCTCACCAAGAGCGTATAAGATCCGCGTCTGTTTATTCGTCTGTGCGGGGGCGTGAGCGCCGTTGCAATGGCGACGGATGCCGGCTGTTCACCGGAAGCAAGACGTGTGATAACGCTGACGCGTGCGCATGCGTGCTAGGACACATGTCGGGATTCGGGTGGCATTGTGCGTGCTCGTAGGAACAATGTGTACTGTAGGATTCGGATATAAAGAGACTTTTAGAAAATCAAACATATATTTTTGATCGATAAACAAAGTTTCGGTGGCCGGCTGCACGGTCTAACGCGCTACTCTCGCAGGAGATTATACTTCCGATGATGGGGAGATCGAGGTTCGAATATCTGTTGGGTGTACTGAGAGGGGTTTTTCTAAAATGGTTTTCCACTCTTCCTTCATGCAAATACGGCTACACTTTTTCTAAATATAACTTTCATAATCCCTTAAACCATTGACTTAATTAGTACATATGAGTGTAGGCTGAACAGGTGGTAAGATGTGGTGCTAAAAAACACCAAGACATCTACATATTACTACAGTAGCCCCATGGCTTCTTTGGTGCTGACTGACAGCTCACAGCTGACGGCTTTGAAAAGTTACCAGACCTTATTATGTGTCCCTACATCGAACCATATGATGTGCAAATATATGTGTTTAGCAGCTGTCACTTCTGACAGTCAACATTTATGTATATACCTAAATGTTGACTGACAGAATTCAGCTGTGAGCTGTCAGTCAGCACCAAAGAAGTCACGGAGCTACTGTAGTTACGATATTATTAATAATAGTAGCTTTATGAACAGTAGCCCTCCTTCCTTCCATTCAAAAAAATTATAAGTACATCATATTAAGAATTATGTCATATTTTTATTACAGTATTAAGTTAATGACAGTGCTTTTGCAGTTTTTATGGAGACAACTTTTTTTTTTCAAATTAAGTTAATTTAATGGTTAGTTAGAAACACGATGACCTTAACAGTTGTTGAATATCCGTCAGGGATGTAATGGATATTTAATGACAACTTTTTCTCTCCATTTAACAAATTTCTCATTTAATGCCGCTATGTTTTCGACAAATATTCAAGAACTGTTGATATCATCACGTATATAAAATTTAAACTTTATGTTTGTACTGAAGCAATATTTAATTTACTTTTGACAAAAACAATGTTTTGCTATAAAAAAAACACTGTAAAAACACTGCTCTTAACTCGTGTTCCATACATCCCCATTTTAAGACTTCTCTTTGGATTTTAAATTGAAATATATCCTATAATTACTCCTTGGATTTTAAGTTGAAATTTTCCTTCGCTGATAAACTTAGACAGAAATTAATTAAAACTTTATTCAATAGTCCATTGTATTTATTTATAAAAATCACTGTTCCCGTGGATTAATACGTCAGTCTCACAAACTAAAAATTAAGATAAGTACGCCCTAAACATTCTATCTTTTGCTTAAAATGTTACCTTTTTCAGGGGCCGCCATATTGAAAAGTTCAAATTCAAAAAATATGTACACTTTGTTTTTACTGTAATGTAGCAAGGTTACCTTTAATTATTCCACTGTGGTATAGCTTATAGGATAGGATCATAGTGTAGTCCATCAAGGTAATGCTGATACCTCTCAGTGCGAACGGAGTATACATACATTGTTCGGGCTTTATTCAAAGACTGTCCCTGCCAAATTTCGTTGAATAAACTAAAAATATGTTAGTACCGTTTGTAACGTTCAAAAAAGTGTCTTCCTATCCGAATCGGTCTGTACAATGTAACTAACTGCCCGACTCTTTAGGTTGGGCAGTATGATCTATATTATATCACTGCCTACCTCCCAGGAGTCACTGTGCTCCGCGTCTAGGGTTGCCACCTTATCCAAAATAAAATAAAATAAAACACTATTTTCAGTGATGACGGTAAACATTAAATGCCTTCAGACGCTACGGTAGAATTTAGGTAAAAAGGGCCTTTTAGAAACTATAAACATATTTTTGAGAGGGTTAAAATTAATATTTTCTTTATTATTAGTATGGAAGTGAACGCTTGTACAATTTAATGCACAAGGTCAGAGAAGCTCACAAGATGATAAGAATCATTAGTTACAGATGCGAGCAGTATCAAATATCAAATTCGTAGATTTAAAAAAATGGCACCTGTACACGGGAGTCAAACCCAAGACCTTTGGCTTAGCGCATCATTGCTCTACCCCTGAGATATACAGGTAGCTAGTTGACGATATCCATACGTCCATCACCAATTCTGCCTTAAAACTATGAGTAAAGAACGACCCTGAGAACGGGACGAACACTGGATATATCGGTGGTAGAGCATTAGTGTGCTGAGTCAAAAGTCCCAAATTCGATTCCCATTTACAGATGTCATTTTTCAAAATTTATTAAAATATTAATAGTCTTTTTTAAGGTTATTTTTATTATATTAAAGTGAAAGCTGCAGACCACATGACTTGACGTATGAATATGTAAAAATATATTTAGTAACTTTTTTTATGGCTGTCAGATAAGGTTATTCCTATGATTATTATTATTAGCACCGCGTCTTACTACCCGTTCGGGTTATACGCCCTTACGCTAATGTTTAATGGTAGGGTGATTGTGAGATGAAATGGAGGACCTATCAGTTTAACGTGGAATCCGAACCACGGTGGAGACCTGGCATTCCTCACATTCACAAGATGTCTTGTCAGAGGTGAAGGAAATTGGACTGTATTTGAAGGCTTATTTTATGTACATTTGGGGTTTAAGGCTTAAATAATATAATTGCAATAAATTTATCAAGAACCTTTAACAAATTCTCTTGTTTATCAAATTAATTTTACTTTTTTGAATCGTTAAGAATCATTCTAAATAAATTCAGAGTCTCATAGACCCTTACTTTTCCATCCCTCAACACCAATGTCTTAAAAAACAAGTCAAGATGAAAAACCAATAGAAGAGCACTTTGTGATATAAATCGTTAAATAAATGGTACGGTGCACTGCATTCACTTTCTCGCTCCTTTGTCTAAACGATTATTAATATTTGGTGTTCTGTCTTACGACAAGTCCATTCCTTTTGTCGGTGAACTTAGACCCCCAATGCACCCTGTCCTCTGCCCCCTTCAGCACCCAGAACTTTCTTCTTTCCTTCAAGTCATCTAGTATTTGAATCCTTCTTCTTCTTAAGATCCTCTTTATCTCAACCTTACCTCCTATGACGTCATACAGAAGACAGTTCCTCCTAAAGATGTGTCCGATCCAGTTTGCTTTGTACCAAAGAATCACATCCAAAATGGTTCTCTTCTCGCCCACTCTTCTTAGGATTTCAATACTTAGCCTATAGCGCTTAAGTCATTTGAAACGGAGTATTAGCCATTGTTATAGGAATATATTGGGATATAAAGAATATCTCACTACATCAAAGAGCATATATGAAATAATAGACACTGTTGAAGAAACGTAATTTATTCTGTGAATTTTAAACTTCCCATTGTTCATAGCTTTATTTAAAAAAACAATATTTGCGTAATATATAGCTTGGAATATATCGAAATACTATTTTAAATAAAAGTTTTACTTATTTGAGAGTTATATAACTTTGCGACTATAATATATTTCATATCTCAAAGAGTTGCGGAGATAATGCCAAAATGGGAAATTTCCAATTATGTAAAATACCCTCAAAGTCATTTTCAAGGGAAAATGGGAGGCACGCTTTTGTTTGTAATATTAAACAGCACCAAAAGCAGATTTTGAGAAAATAAATTTTTGTATTTTTATCATTAAGTAATCTACCCTAAATTTTAGGGTACCCGCTTCGGTGACCTAATGGTCTAACGCACTACTCTCACAATAAAGTAGATTATCGATGACGGGGAGATTGAGGTTCGAATCTCAGTCGGGTGTTTTGAGAGTGTTTTTTCCAAAATTGTTTTACACTATCCCTCCATGAAAATGTGGATACACTTCCCATAATTAAAACCTCACTGATCCCTAAAAACATCAGCGTAATTAGTACATAAGCGTATAACATGAAAGCGTAGTAAGACAAGGTCCTAAAAAACCCCAACTAAACTTATCATTACACCCAGATAGGAATAAAATTCAGACCTTCCCCAACACAGACATAGCCAAACAATATGTGGCTGGAACCATTGTCCATGTGACCACCAGTACTGTGAATTTGGGTTCGATCCTCCTAACCAAGTCGGTAATTTGGAGTTCTGGAATCTGGGTACTGTGTTTGAGCTTTGTATTTTTTTTAACTACTCATTTTCAGTGAGTGCTGCAATCACACAGCGTGAAGGTCGTTTGTTTCATAAGTTTCTTGGATGTGTAATACTTCAGAAGCTTTAGTTCGAATCTCAGTTAGACACAACGTGTTAGTTTTCAACTGATTAATTTAACTTTAAATTAAATTAAATAAAGTTGAAAAATGACTGCTTGAGACGGGAATTGAGTCGGAGACGTTTGGCTTATTGTTACAGTGCTCTACCACTGAGTTATACAGTGTCCAGGTGTAATACCCCCTCTATAATTAATTTAGTTGTAAAGATGACACGTGTCGGCTCTGTTTGTAGTCAAAATTAATTTTCCTTTTTAGTTGACCGATTTAAGCTCACTACAACTAATATTAAGATCATGCTAAAAACGATAATCAATTGACTAGTTCAACAATATATAGACTAGATTTTAACATCGTCGGGAATCAAACTAATGGTTGGTTACCGTATAAAACACAAAACTTCAGTGGTGTCGACTTTGGTAGAGACCATGAAGGCGTGCATTTTTACTTCTCTCGAAACCTCGGAGGGAAAATATTGGAAAAATTGAACTCGAGATTTTGATAAATATTGAAATTAATTCATGAACCCCCGCCCCCCCCCCCCTGAAACAAAAAAAAGCTGTTTTCTCAACGCCATCTGCCTTTACCTCAGGATAGAGCAGAAACTATGTTGCCGATTGGGCTGAAATTTGGTATCTGAGGTTTATATGAGGTCCCCTCAAGGGGATTTTTGTAATCGGATCTCTAACCCTAAATTTAAGTATAGTTTACTGAAGGAATAAATGAGAATAAGATTTTCTCAATATTTGTTTCGACAATTTTGATTGAATTTTATATCTAAAACTTTTTATCATAATTCATAATAAACAAAATAGCGATTCTCATTTTCTCAATAAAATGAATTAGAGGTTAATAGGAGACATTTTCAATTTTCATTATTTCTCCGCAACTATTTTAGATACGAACTAACAAATCAGTGCAAATTTGTAGTATCATTAAATATCATAATATTTTATTTGAAGTTTATTTTTATAAAATCAATAGATACTGAGCTATAAGCAAATATATATACATTTTAATTCAGATCTTTGAAAACTAATTTGATTCTTATGCTCTTTGGTGGATAAAGATATTTCTCTTTACTCAATTTTTCTGTAACAGTGTTTCTAGTTCCTAATGCCATAGAGTAACAAACCGTGTATATTATTTCATTTATGATCTTTCGAGTTGAGTCTTTACAACAATGTATAGACCTATTACTTCGTTTCACAAATCTTACTAGTTTTTGGTAAATGTCTATTCTAAGATAAAAATGGGAGAAAGTCTGTGCGGTCCACCGTATTTTTTAATTTTTTATGAGGTTACGTCTAACGCTAGATCAATTCATTACTGACTAGATCTAATAAAAAATAAGTGTTAAGAGTGAGAAGAGTAGATAAGGGGAAATGCACCAGTATTTTCCTTGAAAGAGGATGATAATCATATATATGGAAATTCTCACAATGCATTCGGGTGGGATTAGAATAACAAAATATATATTCAACCTTCCTAATCCCTAGCACTCATAATGCTTATGCTTATATATGCTTGTGACCCAAACGGATAGTTATAAATGGCGCTAAAAATGATAATTGCAATATATTTATTCGCTGTTATTCGTCCAAAATTCTACAATTCATGAATTTATTACCGGTACATATGTGTGTGTTCTATTGTTCATTCAACCCGTTTCAGTGACCGCATAGTCTCAGGCGTCAATCTCGTGATAAATTATACTACTGAGGACTGTAAGATCGGAGTTAAATCCCTGCCGGATGTACTGAGGATGTTTCTTTCCTAAATGGTTTCCCTATCTCTCTCTTTCTTTCCCTTCACGCAAATGTGGATATACTTCCTCTAAATTCAACCTTCCCCATCCCTAACAAAATGGAGTAATTGATACATCATGGACGTATAGCCCGAAAGGGTAGTAAGACACGGTGCGAAAAAGATAATGTTCATAAAAATGTATTTTGGGCTCACCTTATTTTGATAAAACTAAAACTCACTCGCTGTAGAAGCAGACACCATTTAGCGGCGGCAGCCGTCGACGGGTCAAAAAACTATTACACCTCTTTTTTAGTTTCATGTGAAAGGTCCGCGCTTCGTAGCCACACGCGAGGTAAACTGAAAGTGAACTAAAATGAACAAGCGCGCGTACACCGCTTACCAGCTGAGGTCCGCATCGTTCTAGTCACGTCAGAAGAAAACCCGTACGCGCGTGCGCACAGAACTCTCCCCGCCAATCGCTGTGTGCAACCAACACACTTAGATAAGGCTCCATGTTTAATAAATTATTACTGTTGATGGTATTGTTTTTACGGCGTACGATAAATGAACTTCATTAATAGTGTCATGGGCTTTCTTAGGTGATAAGTTTTTCTAACATTGTTCGTTGGGCCTATGAGTCCGTTTTTTTGTGTTTTTTTTGCAAGTGGTTTTCATAGCGCTAGTTCCGGTTTCACTCTCACAGCGCTATTGTAGGTGAATTTCCTTTTAAATTATCATCACTGAACCTAAGCTCAGTCGGTAACATGTATATCTACTGAGTCTAAGGTCTTGGTTTCGATTCCCGGCATGACCGTAAATTTATCTTTGATGAAAATATGGGTGTATCCTTTCACATTGATAAATTGACCGCCAGTGAAGTGGATGCTTTTCCTGTCCTAGTTAGATTACAAGGCATTCGAAGATACGACAGGATTAGCAAGCCAGTAATGTAACATATATGGCTTGAATAAAAAAACTTACCCAGTCAAAAGGCTGGAAACAGTAGTGAATGCAAAAAAAAAAAAGTCACTTCAAACCTTTAAATCAGTGGTTTTCAAACTGTGCTGTGCGTACCACCAGGGGTATATGAGCTGCTCTCAAGGGAAAATAGGCAAAAATGACCAGAAAACCAAACGTGGCGGGGAATTTTCAGGGTGAATGAGGGAAAGTTTATCCTTTAATTACCTGACACTTATCATTTGACCTGTCATTTAGGAACATTTTACTGCGGGGATTGTGTTAGACTTTTAGTCATGACTAAGGATTACAATATTAAAAAAAAGTTTGAAAACCACTGTTATAGATCAAGTCCTTTCCAAACTTTGTGTTAAAATGTACAGTTAAATGTAAACAATATATATTTTTTAGCACCGCGTCTTATTACCCGTTCAAGCTATACGCTTATAAACAAAATATATGCACTGAAATGTAATGATAATGAACACCTACCTGTCTTTAAAGTGCGGTGGAAGGGGACGTGATAAAAAGCCAATGTTTTTACAGTTTTTATAGAAAAAAACATTTGTTTGCCTAAAATAGATATAATATTGCTCAAGTATAAACTCAAAGTTTAATCTTATTCACATGGTAATTTCAACAGTTGTTGAATATTTGTCATGATCTTAGCAGCATATGGTGACAAGCCATATAAATAAAGAGAAAAAGTTGTCATTAAATTATAGGACATCCTTGACAGATATTCAACAATTGTTAATATCACCATATGAAGAAAATTAAACTCTATGTTTCTACCGGAGAATTATTTGATTTATTATGACAAAAAAAAGTTTTGATATACTAACTGCAAAAAATGTTACCCTTAACTCGCGTTCTTAAAGAGTGCCTGTGATATGCGAACATTCATTGTTCAGGTATTGACGGAAATACATTCCCATATGAGGTATACGAAGAAGTACCCACGTATGACTAGTCAAATGGGGACTGAATGGAGGATGATATATATCAGGTACAGTTTTAATAATGTTTTCTTACCTTGTAAACACTCAATGACGCACCACTGATAAGATCAAATTAGAGTACACATTATTTGGACAGTAGACCTCTCCGATTAGTATAACCGTGTTTCTATATATTAATTAGTTAGATAAAAAAAGTGTTATCTGTTTGACTGTTATCATTAATAAACAACACGTGTTTTATCAGAACTAAACATAATTCTCAGATTAAATCTCAATTAGGCAATTAATTTTTATACAGTATGATCGGTGTAGAAATAATGTTTCAGAAGATTGAATAAAAACAAAGGTATTTTTTTCATCATCATCATCATTATCACATCTTTCTACCTGTTCAGGTTATACGCATATATGATGATTACTCTAATGGGGTAGAGATGAGGAAGGAAGCATTTAGAGGTAATATACCCTCATTTACGTGGAAGGAGAGTGGGAAAACCTTTAGGAAAATCACCCTCAATAAACCCGACCATGAGTCAAGCCCCGATCTTCCCATCACCAGCAAACTTTAGAATAAACAACATTGGAAAATTATCACTAAATTCATCGTCGAATTTGAGACAATATGTTAAAGGTGATAGTTGAGGAATATATGAGTATGAATTGATGTAAGAATATATAAAATACAGATTTAGGTTATGTTTGGGGATAACTGCCGGAAAAGGTGTTTCTTTTAACAAACTCTTTCCTGAAATTCCTCTCTGACAATTTTTCTGACCTGAATGAGTCCATGTTTTGACAAAATGACTCAGTAATTAGTAACTCATGATTTAATACTGCTTGTTTACATAATTCCACTATTGGTTTTGTCAAAATATTGTGACCCGAGCGCTCCCATCTCTAACAAAAAATTGTCAATGAGGAATTCCCCTATTGATACTTTTCCACCCCAGCTATAGAGACCCAAGTACTCTCCCCTCCCCTATACCGGCTCGATGATGAGGAATTCCCCAAACGACACTTTTCCACCCCAGCTATAAAAATTTACTAGCTCTACTTTCACGTATTTAATGTCAAGCCATGTGTTATGCAGCTGTCCTTTGGTGACTAAATGGCTTTCCAGTTTCCCTCTATGCAAATGCTGGTACTCTTTCTCTAAAATTAAACCTTCATCATCCCTATTTCATTAGAGTAATGAGTAAATGGTACATAAGCGTAAAACCTGAACAGAAAGTAGTAAGACATGGTAATGAAAAAAAAATTCAGATGTAACTTTCGATGGATATTATAAATGCCTATAAAATTACACTAACACTAACTTATGGTTAAGTGTTATCAATATTGACCTCACAATTATGTTTGTATTTTAAAAAGGTGCTTCAACTTTTAAAAAAAAAAGAAAATCAAGCTATAAGTTGATAAAAGTCTCATCAGTCAATGAGTCTCCTTTGGTACTGACAAATAAGACCGTTGGAGACCGTAAGATAAAACATCATTAAGTTCACAGTCTGGAATGTAACCCGCTTCTATTTCGTTCATTAAAAGTAGATCCAGAATATTAAAGAAGGTGAAAAGATGCCAGACTTATATTTACATGCGCGTAGATTGTTTCTAGAGTGACGTAATTTAAATGAGAAACGTCTTCTCAACAGATATGAATAATTTATATAAACCGAGGCTAGAAAATGTTTGTATAGTAATATGAATATATTGCTTTCAGTAGTTTTCATTTATATTTTAGGGGTCATACATAAACCATGTAACGCTTTTTTTCTTACCTTTTTGACTAAAATCCCCCCTCCCCCACACTCCTCTCCCACCAATGTGCCACCCCTTCTCAACAACGTTTTTTGGTTTATGGATAATTCCTTACTGTTACTCCGTAAAAGCTTTATTAAACAACCCGATAAAATCATACATATTTTCTCATAAAAATTTCAAATTTTACAAATCAGTAATCATTACACTACCCATTACTCTCAAATGATTTTTTTAATGGTGCCTATAATAAAACTTTCTTCTAATATACATTTTAAGCCCAATCATAAATGTAATTTTCGAAATACTTGAAATTTTCAAGAATCAGTCATTATTAAACTCCCGTTATTGTATTAATATTTATATAAACAATCATGTATTCATATTTATTACGTCTAAAACAACCCAGAAACACATTTTAAATAAAATTGTTATATCCATTTATGAAAAATTTCAAATTTTCAAAAATCACTTTTCAGTAATTCCTTAATAAATTTTCCTATCAAAAACAAGTACATAATAAGCATCATTTATATTATTTTATAATCGTTAACTCTATATTTTTTAAATTAAAAATAAGTATTTAGTAAACTACTTTTAATTTTAGAACTAGAATAAAATTCACATTTTGACTTCGATGTATTATAACCATATGCAATCAAAATATCAAGTTTGGATTAAATCGATCAAACCGTTTCGGTTGTAGGACCAGGTACCAAAAGACGTACAGAGGGACACTATTTTGAGTTTACGAGCAAATGAAACGTCAATATTCATCATAATCTCGAGATAGAAAATGTTCAGCATCTCAAAGCTTTCTGCTTATGAGAAAGTAATATCAATACTTTTTAAAATTACTTTCGAACAAATTATTTCAAAGTTGGAAAATGTTATAAAAAACTTTCTGATGCTAATTTGTGAGTTGTATCACTATAAAACATTATCTTTAAAAAAAAAGACGCGTTAAATGTTCTGTACAAGTGAAGTGTCGAAAACTTAAAATTGGGAGAGTTGGTTTCACTGATAGAGTAGCAAATTCTGAAAGTCTGACTCAGAAGACTGTGGTTCAAGCCCAGCTCAGTGGAATAGTATTTAGTTTTCCTCATTGTGGTTATATCTTTAAATAAAGTGAATGATGTTGAGTTTAATCAGAGCTCAACCTCATCATTTTCCTACTTTGGATAATACAGGGTGGGGTAGAAGGTGTTGACACATTTAATTTATGTACTCTTTTGAGTATTAAATACTTCAAATTGAATTTAAATTAACAAGAATTTAACAATTTTATACATACCCTTGAACGATTAATTTTTTTAAATATCCTTAATATTGTAGCATTTGGCTACAAGCATAGGAGAGTCGAGTCAGGAAAATATACAACTTACCCCGTTACAGCGTCCCTGCGTCTCGGACTACGAGTCGGAGAGAAAAACAACAACACAGCCGAGCATAGCCGCGCCACGAGATAGACTAGCCACTGCCATCAAGGTTCGAACGGCGCCCACTAGAGTGCGCCACACAACCAAAGAAGTTCCAAAGAGCTTAAGCTGTGAAGAGAGGTTGTTCTACTATAGTTTAAAAGGTTCCAGTTGTTTGAAATGTATAGTATAATATAAATATAACAAAACAGGTTTCACTTGTAGTTTAAAATTTATTCTTGATAATATATATTGACCTTATTATGATTGTGCAATTTAGTTAGGGTTTTGTGTATAATGATAATGTGTATAGAGGATTTAGAAAATATGAGTGAAGTTTGAGAACTTACAATTGTAAATAATGAAGTTAGATTTTGTAATTGATATTTGTTTACGAGGGTTCACGTAACTTTACTAGTTTGTTCCGTGCGGAAATAAATGATTCAATTATTAGTGTTCTTTTCTAATGCAGCTGTTTTGAGTGTAAAACTGCATTTAACTTTGATATATTTTTTTTACATCAATCATTCTAAATCTTACTATTAGTTTGCCAAATCGACTACCATTATAATTTATTAATATCTCTATATATTGTCCAAACTTATTTATATTCTTATACTTATATATTTAATTATGTTATTTATGAATAAATACCAACAGTGCAACTTCAAGTTTTCTTTAATGTTAGGAATAGAGATAATATCGGGGTGACCTGGTGGTCTAGGGGTAAGGTGTCAGACTTCTTTGCTGGCGTCCGGGGTTCAATCCTTGGTCCCGGCAAAGATTTATCTGATTACCAAACCCTTCCTTCACCTCTGACAAGACATCTTGTGAATGTGAGGAATGCCAGGCCTCCACCGTGGTTCGGATTCCACGTTAAACTGTAGGTCCT
>CABFOW010006203.1:0-22227 GCA_902141385.1 Timema californicum | reverse complement strand
GGTAAACTTACTTAGGTTATTAACAAAAATCAGGCCTTATTCCTTGTCTACATCATAAAGGGAACCTCTGTGCAAATTGTCAGCTTTATAGTTCGGGATTTCCGTAAGATTGACCTTTTTGTGTTTGTAAGAATATATATCAGAAACTGTTTTGTACTGGGGAATCGAACCTTGAACTTTTAACTTATATTGACAATGCTTTTACACTGATATCCGAGATTCTCCCCATGCTAAGCGGGTTTTGTTACTCATAGTTTGAGGCAATATCAGTGATAGAAGTGGGAGATCTTCGGTTGCACAATATCTATGAAAAATACAGCTATGGTTGATTCAAGAATCAACTTCTTTTATACCGTCTTGTAAAAGTTAATTAATATTACATTTCTGATTGCCTATATTTGGGTGAATTAATAATTGATCAAGATTTTTTATGGTAACTTTTAAATAGTGATGCCATGCTGAGAGCTAAGCTACTTGGAGTAATATCTTAATGTGGGCTTATCTTGACTTATTATTTCAATTAGTGAGTGAATTCAAATATGAACGTAAGTGTTGTCATCGGCAAAACTCCCCCCGCTTCTCCCCCATATGTAAGGCGAATCAAGATAAAGTAAAGGGAGGTGGGGAAATGCCACCGATGTAAAAATAATTTATGAGATCCTGCAATCAAGTTATGAATTTGATTAATTTAATGAGTAATTGGTGGGCTCTAGACATTAAACAAATCTAGGTACCCCTATGGTTGAAACTTTGGTATATCAATTCAAAAGCACCGGGTTTAATCCACATGTCCAGCTTTATTTTAAAATTAAATTTGTTTATGATCATTTAACTAATAATTTCTCTGTTAAAAAAAATATTTCAACTAAACATATTTATGGCAATTAATAAACTAGTTTCAAGACACCTTAGCTCATTCAGTAGTGTGTCTATGTACTAAGCTAAAGGTTCCGGGCTCAATTCGCGGCATGGCCTAAATAATTTTCATTGGTGAAATGTAGGTTTACCCGTACCTAGAGAGCAATTAACGGTACGGGACTGGATGCTGTGCCTGTCCTATTCTTAAGTTAGATTATAAGGCATATGAAGCTACGATAGACCTAGCCAAATGGTAGTGGGAAAATATATGGCTTGAATAAAAATCTGACCCAGGCCACAGGTTGAAAACAATAATGGGTGAAAATAAATAAAATAATTTAATGGATTATTGGTTGTTGTTTTTTTCAGATTGGATGAGCCCCTTTGACCGTGTCGTATGTGGTAAGTGTCATTAAGTCATATAATCTATCATCTCGTAGAATGTTTCACCCTTTCCCCCCTCACCCCAAACTAGATGATGTTGATATGTGTGTGCATGGTGCATTACACCCCTGGGGGTTAAACTTCCCAGCAAACCGCATGGTGTTCTAGCGTATGTGGTCAGTTTCATTAGCTGCTTTATTAACATTAAGCTTAATTAACTTTATGACGTCGTCAACACGCAACAATAAATATATAGTGGCCATTGATTTAACTTCCCTGTCAGCTGTGACCCATACTATAGCTGGCTATAATTATGTTTCATTAAAATTATATTTTTAATATATTATATAAAACTTAAAAAATATCGTTTTTCTACCACTCGTAAAAAATATTTATTTTTAATTTTCATCTGTGGGAATGCAGAATAAAAATCAGCCTTTCTTAGTATTTTAACTTTCGTTACAAGAGCTATCAAGGTTTGAATATAAGTTGGATATAGCGAAAGGGATTTTTTCCAGCTAAACTGCGCAAATGCGGGTATATTTATAATCAATTACACCCCTCATTTTCACTATACTAGCGTAATTAAAATATAAGTATCTGTAACGTGGTATATACAAAAAATATATAAGCCAATGCAATATGCAAGCTTCATTTTTTTTAATTAATATATAATATATCAAATTAATATATAATATATTTCCTTACTTGTCTCTATAATGTAAATTTTGTTTGAGCTGCTATTAATTACCATGAAAATTTCAATTGATTCGTCATGTTTCACGATTTTGTTAAATGAATGCGTTTTAACAGAATAAAATTTCATTAAAACCCAGATAATTGAACTGTGAAATTTTATTAGTAAAAAATTGGTTATTTTACAAATGTTTATTCATCATTACATTTATTTATTTGCTTCAAGTCGTGGCATAAGAAAGATATTTCAAAGTAAAAATTATTTATTTTTACTGTATCTAAAATTAAATTAATAATTTAATCAAACTCTCATTTGAATCTTGATGTTATACTTTTGGTAGCAAGATATTTATAAAATACTGTAGACAATTTCAAAAAAACCTTTATATTATGTTGATTCGTGCATGTTTCAAAGCAGATGTGTACTATAATTTTAGTAGGAAGGACCGTATCTGACAGTTATAAAAGTAAATAAAACGACATTATTATTTTTATGCATCAATCCATGTTTTCTTCTGATGTCAATTTTAACATATACCAATAGCAATAAAACAACGCCAGTAATATAGTAACATTGTAAGTGTTGACCGCAAAACGCAATATTATTAATTACTTAAAGGTCCTTCCTGCTATAACTCTACTATAGCTAGTAGATTTATATTAAGTTTTCTCCTATTAAAAGTAGCTTAATAGCATGAAATTAAAGGTTGAGGCAAAAGTTAATATTCACTATATTATAAATAAATACATCGTGATACCTACATTTTCAGCTATCAAAATTATTTCTAAATTAATTTTAGAATATTACATTTGTGAGATAAGATGGTTTAATAATTTTAAAGCCTAAAAGAAACCAATTAAACATTTTGAGGACGTTCTAATTGCATATTGACTATTGCCTCATTCTTAATTTACTTTTATTCGCCTCTTTCTTCTTCTTTGGTTAAATAAACGTATTAAAAAATAAAATTTGCAAAGATTAACCAGCTGTTAAATATTCTCTAATAATATGATTTGACATTCATGCATTTATAACAGTTATATTTCTAAAACATATTTATTATCTATAATTGAAAATATTTTTGATAAATATTTTGTTAATATATGAATATAAAAATGTGAGACTTAGATAGAAGTGATTTTTTAATGAGCCAAACAAATACTTCTAAGCTTATGTTCTGAGATTTTACTTACAATAACTTTAAAAACCAAAGGTTTTGTTTCATTTTGTAGGCCCTTTAATATTGAAAAAATAGATTCAATAGATTTTATGTTAATTATTATACAGTAATTTTGATCATTTCTAGCCTATATTTACATAGGCCTATATTGTGCTAGAATACTTACCATATAAACCAATGGTGCTGCATGACTAATCGACTATAGTGAAATTTCACGTCAATTCATTGAATTAAAGATTATAATTTATTAATGACTTAGCATTTTGGCTTAAATAAGGTAAATGTGATATCAACTATGTTTTTTTTCTTCTAAAATTGAGGCTCTAATATTAATAGTTTTAAAATTAAAATAAGACCAATCATAAAGAAATCAAAGATTCTGACACTTCTTCATAAATCTGAGATTTAGTTACTATTGTAATTCTTAAAAACACTTCTTTTCAAGCAAAGCTTTTGATATTTGAAACCATAAATTAATTATATTTAATTTTATTTCTATAGTTGCTTAGAAATTTTTCCCAACATTTGATTTTATTAGGTCCACTCATACGAGAGATTTTACTACGATGTGGTCTTTTCTTTGGAATACGGTAAGATTTACAAAGCTAATTTAAATGGGTGTGTTTTATTTTGGTCAAGTAAAAGGGAGGAAGATACTACCTGCTATGCATTAAATTGAATAATAATTTTCTTGAGTGCTAAACATGTGTTATTTACTTATGTGTGTTGTTGATAAAATAACAAGAAAATTTTGATAACTAATATTTATTCGTCTTGCTTTGGAAATGGAAGTGTTTTTATTTTAAGTAGTGTGTTTAAATCATACAGTACAGAAACACAGAAAAAGCTGTTTTGCAGTCAATATTATTGTTTATATTCCGAGAATTTGTAGGGTATTCTTGAAAATTACAGTTGAAATAAAAATAAAAGGGAAAAAGTCAATACACACTAATGCGTCATTCTTGCAATAGACTAGCCTGCCGATGACGGGTAAATCATGGTTCGATCCCGTTTGGGTGTACTAAATGTAGTATTTCTTGAATAGTTACCCATTCTTTCCCCCTCCTTGCAAATTCATGTACACTTCCTCTAAATTCAACCTTTCTCATCCTTAGCCCATTAACGTAATTAGTACGTAGGCGTATAGCCCAAATGGGTAGTAAAACGCGGTGCTAAAAAATAAATAAGGTTCATAACAATGGACATGTGGTTATAGGCGCAAGAAATTGTCTTATTTGATTTGATGGGGATAGAGAAATTTGGAGTTGGAGACTTAAGGTTAGAATCTCGACTGAGTGTAAAGTTGTTTGCAACATTCTCAACATCATCTAAATGTCGATAATTTCCAACTTTATTTATCATCCTCTCTTTCTCATATTGATAGTGCCGTGGATAATATGAATGCTGCCTTAAGTGCAACACATAATTGGTCACTACAAAATGTTCTTAGTGTCATTCCTAAAAAAAATCTCAAGCTATTGTTATAGGGTCAAAACAAATACTATCCACATTGAATTTCCTATCTATATATCAAATAAATTTAAATAACAGCCCAATTTCATTCGTGCCGGTTGTTAATAACCTTGGTTTATATATAAATGAAATCTTAACATGGAATAATCATGTGAAACAAATATGTAAAAAGTGTTCTTTGCCTTACACTTAAGTGGCTGAAAAAATGTATACCAATGAATATTAAATCCACTCTTATCCAATCCCTTATCCTCCCACTTTTCGACTATTGTGATGTAGTGTATAATGACCTGAGAGCTGAACTTGCGGCAAGACTACAAAGACTCCAGAACACATGTGTTAGATTATATTCGACCTCCGGTCACGTGATCATATTTTCCCATACTATAAGAGACTGGCTTAGCTACGATTTAAAGGAAGACGAACTCTACACTCGATGACCTTCATAAAGAAACTATTGACTTCCAACTCCCCACAATACCTTTCTTCACGTATACGCTCACTCGAATCTATAATAATAATTTCAACACTCGATCACAAGAAAACTCAACTTTATTCATTCCTCTCCATAATTCCAATCATTACTCAAATTATTTCACTGTTTCAGCTTCTCGTTCATGGAATCATCTAATCAAATATATAAAGAAATTAGAATTGAATGGTTTCAAGCGAAAAGTCGCAAATAATCGGCGTGCGGAAGCTCATTCGTGAGATTGAGCAGTGTGAGACGTAATCACACCTTGTGTGTGTATGTGTGTGTTCGCGTTATCATATTACGTAATCCTTGTATATCTTAGCTCTGGATTTTATACTTTTTTGTTTTTATATAAATTATTTTGTTAAACTTCATTTTAATTATATTGGTTAAGTGTAAGAAAAAGAGGTAGCCTTGACTACGTCATTAAAGTCAATTAATATTATTATTATTATTATTGAGTTTTAAATTAGTTTTTTTCAAAATACAATTTCAATCTCCCTTCACATAAGTGCAAATACCATTCTTCTTAGTTGGATCTCTCTCATACCTATCCCAAATGTAAATTTGTTTCGGACGGGTAGAAAGACTCGCGGTGTGATAAAAAAACAGGAATTTATGCTGTTTGTAAAAGTGTTGAAGCTTTGCGAACACACAGTGTAACTAAGGTTAAAGGTTTTGGTTCAAATCTAACAGGAAACCCGCATTTAATCTTCACCTGATGATTCAGAACTCTCAAATAGTGCAACTGCTAGACTCACGCGGGTTAAAGTAGGGATCGTGAGTGAAGGTCAATGTGTTTGCAGTTTTTAGAGCAAAAAAAAAAATGTTTGACCAAAAAATCGATAAAAACGTGGTTTAAATTTCTTCACATGATTGTCTCAACAGTTGTTGAATATCTGTCAAGGGTGTTCCGGAAGTTCATGAAATATTTTTATCTTAATTCGAAAAGTTTGTTAGATAATACAACTATGCTGATTACAGATATTCAACACTTGATATCAACATATGAGTAAAATGAAACTATATTTGTATAGAAGCAATATTTGATGTATTTTGACCAACAAATCATTTGCTATAGAAACACCAAAAACACTTAAAATTTCCCGCCTTCCCTCCATCCCAACCCAAAGTGCTTGTAAAACAGAACACTAAAAACAATCCTGACCATGGATCTTAGTCCGCGGTTCCACCAACTTCAATTGCGTGACCTTGGAGCATTCGGAAGAAATAACTCGACCAAATTTTGGCGTCTAGCCATCATGAACATTTCTCCACGTTGGGTCACCCATGACCTTGAACAACAAATTTATAGACGCGGTTGTTTTTATTTCTAAGATGATACAAAAAATATATGTAAGAAAGGAATAAAATAGGGAATAAAGATATTAAGGACAGCACTCTGCCTCCCATTGTGATTGAATAGATACTCAAATTGACATAGCTGCTGGGTTTCTTTTTCCTACGGAAAGGGGGAAAAAAAACCATATGAAAATCCTGTGTATTTGTTTATTTGAATACTTTGGTTTGCCCGCCTCGGTTTGTATATGATCAAACGCGCCACTCTCATGATGGACTAGATTGCCAGTGACGGCGGAGTTGGGGTTCAAATCCTAGTTGGATGTACTGAAGGTAGGTTTCCTTAAGTGTATTTCCACTCTACACGTATACAAATACTGGTACACTTCCTCCAAAACTTTTAACTTCTTTATAACTACTCCATTAACGTAATCTATTGTTTCACCGCATATTACTACGTATCCAATGCATTTATAAAGAATCAAATGTACTGAGGACGATGAAGTAAGATTTAATAGGAGATGTACCCACATTTTCATGTAAGTAGAGTGTGAAAACATTGATGTAGAATCACCCACAGTGCACCCCACCATAATTTGAATTCTGACATCACTGTCACTATCAAACCAGACTGAAATACGTGGCTTATCTTCCTTTCTATATTAAATTATTATCGTATCTTCTTTTAAAAAATATATTCAATACCTCCTTAAAAATTAAATCATGATATTAATTTTGCTAAACTTATGGGTAACTCGTGGGCTGTTATTGAAAGGGCTAGACTTTAAAAGACTGTATAAGTAAACTATTATATTTTTCTCCACACTAAACAATCGATCAACCACAGGCACAGTAGTTTAATTAATGGATGAAGGTTTTGTGACATTAAAGGAATGTTCAATAATAAATTGGAGAACACGGTTTAATTGCAGAGTCTGGTAAACATATCATTTCCTTGAAAACAAACCGCCACATATATATATATATATATATGAGAGAGAGAAATGCAGCTTATGGAGACTTGTTAAAAACTATTTTTTTATAAAAATGTGGATAAAATATACCTTAATTTAATGGAGAAAATAAAACACATTAAATATACTAAGATAATATTCTATGTTCTAAACCTCTTAGCGTGAAGATAAATGCTTCAATTTAGATTAATTATCTTTGCTGAGAAATGTAAATACGAGTACTCAACGTGATATTTCCTTCGATAAAACTTACATTGTAATGAAAGCTGTTATTATTCATTTAATATTTTTCTAGCCATAGGCCTTTATTTAAAAAAGTTTCTTAAACATGAAAAAATATAGTAGTGAATTAAAATATATTTTTAAGTGGATTTCCATGTAGTTCATTTCATAAAAAGTAATATTTTCTGACTCTTAAATATTAATATATTTTCCCCGATTGGAGCTAAATCTACTTTTTATTGTATCTACGTTTGTCAAACTAATTAACAGCTTGCATTAAAAAAAATAAGTGTGTGCAAAATTAAATTACTAAAATAGCATTATATAAAAATAAACACTACCGCATTAAAATACGAGGTTTATCGACAATTTAGTGAGCGGGGATGTAATTTCAATAGCTTAACATATTTTGCTTGAATAATTTGATATCATATTCTTAGTTGCTTGAATAATTTGAGGTCATATCTTTATTTGCTTGAATTTTCAAAATCATACTTTTAACTACATGTTGGGTGACCTGGCGGTCTAGGAGTAAGGTGTCAGACTTCGGTGCTGGGGGTCAGGGTTCCAATCAACAAACAGAAACAGAATTATCTGATTGCCAAACCCTTCCTCACCTATGACGAGACGTGTATTAATCACAACTTGTGAATGTGGGGAATACCAGACCTCCACTGTGGTTTGGATTCCACATTAAACTGTAGGTCCTCATTTTCATCTCACAATCACCCTACCATTACATATCAGCGTAAGTGCGTGTAACTCGAACGGCTATTAGTAACACGTGGTGATAATATTAATAATTATTATTATATGCTGGTTTTCACATGGAAATTTTATTTAATAATGACTCTGTTAATAGATGATATAGACCTAGTTTAAGTAGTAGGGAAATAGTTAATGAAAATAGCTAGAATTATATATGTTGGTAGTATTTGATATATTTCCATTAAATGTTTGCTAATTAATCCAATCTATCAAAATATAACTATGCAACGTATACTTAAGTGGTTTTATTTAACTTTCAAAGACAATGATGAATATAGAAACAAACAAAAAAATTATTGCAAATCGAGCGTATAAAGAAAAATACTTTTTTTTACCATATTTAAATCATTTCATTAATAACAAAATTTAATTTTTCTGTTTTTTTAAAAAGATTTATACACTTTTGACATTAGCTTATTATCTACTGACAAAATTCATTGCAGTGATGAAGATGAAGTTCAATCACTTCTGTAACGACAGAAAATCCGCAAAGTACGAAGAGCCCCCTCATTCCTCGCCGTTATTTGTCAGGTGGGTGATGGCTCAGATAATGAAACAAGACACAAACATATGTTGAAGATGTTCATGGGGTAGTGTTAGCATCAGTAGTGGAGGACTACACTACTTCAGAGGTTTACTAACTAATCTAGGCTACAGCCTAACATTATGAATGAGTGGTATACAGTAAGTCGCAACGGGGCACATGTCCGCAACCCACGTGCTGGCTCAGATGAGAGACACCCGGCCTCGGAGAGCCTCGTCCGTATCCCTGCTATTAAACGCTCACTTAAATCCCTCCTGGCCGATCAACGACCAGATAAATCCCGCAAGTAGGGTTGTATATTACCAATTCAATTATTTCCATAGTCAAGGAGGCTAGGAAAACATTGTGACAACTGCTAACTTCTTGTGTAACAAGTACAATTGACCTTACACACTACATTTGTCGAGAAGGAAAGTATGTAATATAGATTACCAAAAAAAACCACTCAATGGTGTCAACCCGCATGCGAGCTAAACCAACCGAGCAGCCATCGTCAGTTTGGCCAAGACAGTGCCAACATTGGTGGATAAAGGGTGTCATATGGTCAGCACAACGAAGGCTCCTGCCATTAAGCACCATTTTCTAGACCGGGGCCGCTACTCATTTATTTAGGTAGTTCTTAATTTGTTCTCAACACGGTTGGGTTAACCCCTTTTGAGATCTGCTGCTTCAAAGATAATCTGGAAACACTAGAGATCGAATCCGGGACAGCTGTATCCATAGCTAGTGATTGTATCGTGTCCTCCCAGGTCTGAGTCAGGCACAATAACCGTTAACCCCGGCGAGGATTCTCGCTCTCTTGTCTTGCAGACCAATATAGTACTTCAATGATGACCAACCAATTCCGCGTCGGAGAACGGATGCTTGGAGAGAAACAAGATTGAGAAAGGAATAGGAAAATAAGAATAAGACAAGTTTGATGATTGAAATCACGACTTTCAGTTCAGCGGTAATGTGCACGAGGCGAGGATGTATGTAATATCTGGTCATCGGAAACGCCCTGTCATGAAAAGAAAAGAAAAAGCCAATGGAGGTCATGGATGCTATAAATAAAATTGAAGGTCCCAGAGGTTTTATTTTTAAATTCAATGATTTTAATTATTATTATTATTATTACTATTATTATTATTATTATTATTATTATTATTATTATTATTATTATTAGCACTGCATCATACTACCCGTTCGGGTTATACGCACTTAGGCTAAGGTGTAATGGTAGGGTGATTGTGAGATGAAATGGAGGACCTACTGTTTAACGTGAAATCCGAACCACGGTGAAGGTCTGGCAGTCCCTATATCCACAAGTTGTGATTAATACACGCCTTGTCAGAGGTGAAGGAAGGGTTTGGTAATCAGATAAATCTTTGCCGGGAATTGATGTTAATCCTTTAAGATTGCTTATTATATAATCATTATGGTTACATATGAACGGTGTTGAAGCTAGATAACATAACAATAATATTAATCATAGTAATATGATGTAATAAAGTAAATTCTTGAACTATTTGTACAGAGCCAGTGAAGCCTGGAAGATCGAAATGATCTTTAGGCTATGGATATAAGTGTATCAATTAACTTGTTCGTAAATTTAAAAATTAATATTAATTCTCACTTTTAATTCTAAATTGAACAAACTGCTCATTGAAAATCGAGAGCGTATTTAACTTTATACACTCCGTTTTCCCTGAAACATAGCAGTCTTACCTTTAAGGGTCGCGTTATGGCCCTATCTTAAAGGCTTTTTTTTTTAGCACAGCGTCTTGCTACCCGTTCGGGTTATACGCCTATGTGCTGGTTACAAGAATGTGTTGGGGATTAGGAAGGTTTAATTTAGAGGAAGTACACCCGCATTTTGTGCAGAGGGAGCGTTTAAAACCACTAAGGAATAGAAACCTCAGTGGACCCGACCAGGATCGAACCCCGATCTCCCAGTCTTCATAAGTCTAATCTAACACAAGATTAACACGTTAGACCATGAATAAACTGGAGTAGGTGGTAAACATCTTACTTTACAGGGTGGACGAAGGGTGCAGAAAGTTTAAATATGTATTCTTTTATATTTGAACTTCAAACACCTTCTCAGTCTACATATGATATATTTAATGGTAAATATTTTCTATAGTGAAAATAAACGTAGGCCTGCTTTCACCTTGGTTAGTTTATGTTCATTGGGAAACAATGGGTCTATAGACCTGATATATACTTAAATTAGTAGTTAAGTTGGGCGTGCCTTTAAAATAAGGAATGGCGCAGGTGTATCCATTTTTAATGTGTTATTCTATTGCAGAAAGAATTTATCATCACATTGTAGGCTACTGCGAACACCTATTTTCTCCCACGAAATCATATATGTTTATTTATTCTTTAAATGTGTACATCTTTTATCCTGAAAGATAACATGCTTACTTACTTGCTCTATGACATTAGGAGATCGTAAGCTAGTTGCTGCACCAACAAATATATGCCACCTATCCCTATCTTGAGCTAGTTCTATCCAATACAACTCATTACACCCTATCCCTTAAAGTACAGTCCAAGGTTATCCATCCATCTGCATCTAGCTCTTTCCCTGTTAGTTTTACCAGTCAATACCCTGAACAAGGTTCTTGAATATCCCATTCACGCTGCATAATCTGCACTCCATAAATAACGAGACTAGATTATGTAATTCATCATTATGTAACTTCCTCCATTCCCCAGTAGTATCATCACTTCTTGGACTAAACATATTCCCAAGCACCTGGTTTTCGAAAACTTTAAGCTTGTTTTCGTCATGTAAGGTAAGAGACAATGTTTTACAACCATAGAGAACAACCGGTAAGATTATTGTTTTGTATATTCTGTATTTTACATTCCTTGATATTCAGGTGAGATATCTACAATTTACTGACACTGCTTGTTTCTCTTATGCTCAGCTTGTATGATAGGGCTATAGGAAAGCCCGTCAAGGTAAGACTGTAAGCTTTCAGGGTAAACGGAGTATAGCCTTCATTATATCTAATGTATACCAGCATTATAACATTAAGCTCTCTTATATTGTGGTCTAAGCCTGCCTGCAGTATGAAGGCATTTCTATTTATTTACTAAAATGGTGTTAATCTTTGGTCATATCAACTATTATTATTTCCAAATGGTGATTTCTGATCCTATCCTTTTTAAATATGAAAGAAGTTGTAAGCCCTTAAAATAATCGTCCTCATTCTTCAAATTTTTAAGAAATATACGATTGCCAAATATACTAATGGATAGTAATAAATCTATAATTGCATAAATATATAATCATTACCGATTAAGTATGTTTAGAAAGTGCGCGTTAAATCCCTAGGTGAACATAAAGTCTCAACCAGACTTATCTCACTGGGCCAATACTCCATCAACTATTATGTTTTATGGTATGCATTTTTTTTAAGATACCATTTTTCTCAATGTATAAAACCTTTAAGGTCAAATACAGGCTGTGGTCTCAATTTATTTCATGCCGCAACTTTTATGTGACAATGTTTTTAAAAAAAATTTAAATATGTGCTTTCACCGTTAAACACACTTTAACCGACCGTTGGGTTTACAACGAAATCTTGTGTTTTTGTTGTTGATAAGACACCACACAAGTTGTTTTGTGTCGCAAATTTATGTATCTTCCTCGGAACTGCCTATAGCATGGCCTACTTCATTAACTGGAAGAGGCAATACGCTCCCTCTTTCACCCCACCCCTTACCCACCTCGACTGCCTTGATGAGGAAAGGAAAACTTACGAAAGAAGTTTTTTTGGTGTGTGTGTGTTTAGTCTTTTGTTTTTAACCCCATCATTTGGCTGAGAAAGAGGAGAGAGGAGTGAATGGGGTATTTTAACGCTTCTGCATCACGTGATTAGCTACAAAGTTTTCTCATTTTCCGAGGATGCCGCTTTTCATCTTGTGCGAAAATATGCACATAGATGATTTTCAGGGTTCACAAGCCCTCTTAGGGTTGACTGACATTTTAGAAAGAAAACATTACGCTAGTAGTGAGTGTTAAGATTGTTTTTGAGCATGACCTAACGCATACAGGCCTCTAAAAGAATTGAAAATTTTAAATTCTGATGAAATTATTTAGTATTTAATTAGGTTTAAAATCGCTATAGCTTAAATTATTGATTTATTATTTCTATAAAAACCTTTTACATTAGTTTATATGCATATTAAGGGAAATTAAAGTATTAGTTTCCACTCAACGTTGATGACATTTTAAATATATTACTATAAATATTTTATAGATCCTGATTCTGTTTATCAAAAGTGAACGTTAAAGATCACATGACTTGACGAGTGCGAAAGAGGTTTCAGTATTTTTAGTAACTGGTAGATACATTTATTTCTATCGTGTTCAAAATATAGTTTTGGATAGTAAAGTAAAATAAAACCAATGGGGGAATCGCTTCGCTGGCCACGTGCTCTAACGCGCTACTCTCGCAGTAGACTAGACTACCAATGAAGGCAAGATCAAGGTTCGAGTCTCGGTCGGGTGTACTGAGGAGGTTTATTTCAAAATTGTTTTCCATTCTCCCTCCACGCAAATTCGGTCACACTTCCTATAAATATAACCTTCCTCATACCTTAAACCAATAGTACATAAGCGTATAGCCTGAACGGATAGTAAGACGCAATTCTAAAATAAATGTATTATGTTGCCTGAAAGATTTCTCTTTTGCATAGTGGGATTTTTCATTTAGTTTTGTCCTTCCATAAGACTGGTTGTATATTTCCTTAAATGTCACCTTTCTCATCAGAAGTCCTCTAATTAATGTGAGTTGCGATTATCTCAAAAGGGCAGTAGGCCATTTAAAACTTTTAAAACTGAAGAGTTTAACCAAATCGCATAAAGAAAGCCTTTAGCAACGTTTAATGTGTTTGCAAATTTTTACTCTCTTTCTTTACCCCTCAAAGAAAGAATTATTGTAATTGTAAAACAATAATTGAATTTTAAGTTTTGGTGGTTTTTGACGTTTCATGATATCCTGAAACTGAAAGTCTTTTTGTGCAATCTGTGTTTCTGTAGCTCGGTATAGAGTCAAAACAATTTTGCCGATCAGGCTAAAACATGGTATATAGGGTTTTCAAAAGACTTCCCCGAGGATTTCCTGAAATTGTACATTCAACCCTAAAATTAAGGGTAGTCAACTCAAGGATGACAAGGATAAAAAGTATATTTTCTCATAATTAGCTTTAACGATTTTGATTAAATTTCGTATTTAAGTACTGTTTAACACCGCGAACAAAATGGAGCATCTCATTTTTCCTAGAAAATTAATTGAAGGGTACTTCTCAAAAGCTCTTTATCTCCTTTGGTAATCATATTTCCACAGTCCTTCTTTATATATGAAATAACTTATAATTGCAAATTTGTTGGACTACAAAAAATAAAAAATAAATCATTTGAGGTATATTTTTGCTAAATCTATATTTCTTGATCTAAATTATAAGTAAATATATTATTTTTTAAATTTAGTTATTACCTATCAATGGGTAATTGATGGTTATGCCCTTAGGTTGACAAAGATGTACCACCTTGATAATTGTTTCTTGAACAGTGTATATTATTTTACCTATGCTCTTTGGTTGAATGGGAAGCTCTGTTTTTCCATTAAGTTTCTGTAAAAATATGTATTATGTCGTTTCACAGATATTACGAGTTGTAGGTATATGTCTCCATTATTTATATAAGGTCAATAAATTCCGTGCAGTACACTGTAGCCTACCATTTATTTAAATTAAATAATAGGGGAGTAGGTTATTACTTCCATTTTCATAACCTATTGACTATATCAGCCCACAGCCTACCAACAAGTCTAACTCTATAACCGATACTACAGCCTGTCCCTCAGCCATTAATTTATCATCGTTTAAGGGGTTACCTCAGTTTTTCACTAATAAGTTAGTAACAATATGTATAAAACATCTCTAGATCGAGCCTGATATCCTAGTCTCACCAAACAATAAGTGCTACTTGTTGAGTTAAAGGTGTCAGACGTAAGGTGGTAGGTGGTAGTTTCGATATCCTAAGGCACTTCGTCCACCAAGGAGACAAAAACAAAGCGATTAAATCACTCACGATCAAGCAACTTTTGCATCTAAACAGTGCTTCGCTCGTTTACAGAGGAGACTATGACTTTAGCGCTCGGCGATACATCGTAAGGAGACAAATATATTGGTTACCAGGTTATAAGTTGCCTGTTAGTAGTTGCGGCGTGCACTTTTAGATCTGTACGCAATGTTTTTATTTTCATTTGTGCAAACTTAAGCTCATATCTTCTCACTTTTTTTTTCTGCATATTTTCAGTTCTGGATGACAAAATGCCACAGCCAGTGTCAATTTCTTGACCTACGAGTCGTTCAAAGTCTTCAAAAGTTTTCCTACTCATCCTACACGTTAGTTTAAACTTAACAGGGTCCCTGAAATCACTATCAATTTTGAACCACTAAAGAAAGCCTTTAGCAACGTTTAATGTGTTTGCAAATTTTTACTCTCTTTCTTTACCCCTCAAAGAAAGAATTATTGTAATCGTAAAAAAAAAATTGAATTTTAAGTTTTGGTCGTTTTTGACGTTTCATGATATCCTGAAACTGAAAGTCTTTTTGTGCAATCTGTGTGTCTGTAGCTCGGTATAGAGTCAAAACAATTTTGCCGATCAGGCTAAAACATGGTATATAGGGTTTTCAAGAGACTTCCCCGAGGATTTCCTGAAATTTTACATTCAACCCTAAAATTAAGGGTAGTCAACTCAAGGATGACAAGGATAAAAAGTCGATTTTCTCAAAATTAGTTTTAACGATTTTGATTAAATTTCGTAGTTAAGTACTGTTTAACACCGCGAACAAAATGGAGCATCTCATTTTTCCTAGAAAATGAATTGAAGGGTACTTTACAAAAGCTCTTATCTCCTTTGGTAATCATATTCCCACAGTCCTTCTTTATATATGAAATAACTTATGATTGCAAATTTGTTGGACTACAAAAAATAAATAATTTGAGATATATTTTAGCTAAATCTATATTTTATAATCTAAGTTATAAGTAAATATTATTATCTTTTATTTTGAGTTATTACCTTTTAATGGGTAATTGATGGCTATGCCCTCAGGTGGACAGAGATACACCACCTTGTTAATTGTTTCTTGAACAGTGAATATTATTTTACCGATGTTCTTTGGTTGAATGGGAAGCTCTGTTTTCCATTAAGTTTCTGTAAAAATATGTATTATTTCGTTTCACAAATATTACAAGTTTTAGGTACATGTCTCCATTTTTAGATATAAGGTCGATAAAGTCCATGCGGTAGCCTATCATTTATTTAAATTAAATAATAGGGGAGTAGGTTATAACTTCCATTTTCATAACCTATTGACTATACCAGCACACAGCTTACCAACAAGTCTAACTCTATAACAGATACTACAGCCTGTCCCTCAGCCGTTAATTTATCATCGTTTAAGGGGTTACCTCAGTTTTTCACTAATAAGTTAGTAACAATATGTATATATAATACATCTCTAGATCGAGCCTAATATCCTAATCTCACCAAACAATAAGTGCTACTTGTTGAGTTAAAGGCGTCAGACGTGCGCGGTAGTTTCGATATCCTAAGGCGCTTCGTCCACCGAGGAGACAAAAACAACGCAATTAAATCACTCACGATCAAGCAACTTTTGCATCTAAACAGTGCTTCGCTCGTTTACAGAGGAGACTATGACTTTAGCGCTGGGCGATACATCGTAAGAAGACAAATATATTGGTTACCAGGTTATAAGTTGCCTGTTAGTGGTTGAGGCGTGCACTTTTAGATCTGTACGCAATGTTTTTATTTCCATTTGTGCAAACTTAAGCTTATATCTTCTCACTTTTTTGTTCTGCATATTTTCACTTCTGGATGACAAAATGCCAGAGCCAGTGTCAATTTCTTGACCTACGAGTCGTTCAAGTGTCTTCAAAAGTTTTCCTACTCATCCTACACGTTAGTTTAAACTTAACAGGGTCCCTGAAATCACTATCAATTTTGAACCACCCTCTCTTCCCTCTCCCCCTCCCCCCCAAATCCGAATGAAGCCAAAATTGTTTCCGGGCCATTTTACGAGCTTTTAAGCAGGTACATGTAACCAACAAACAGGTTTTCATCAGCCGACGACACTTCTCGCGACTGATAGAAGATAAGTTTCTTGTGTGGGCGAGGAACGGGGAAACTTATAGTACTTAAAGTATTGTAAGTAACCAGTTACCCGCGATATATCGCGTCACGTTGGTTTTCTCTGTGGACGAAGGGCCTTGGACACCACATTGAGGGAAAACTCCAGAAGGTCAACGTATCGCACGGCGCTCTCAAATTGTCCTTGCTATGTCTTCTAGAAGTAATCAATCTCTCTTATATAAGAGAGTTAGTAACTGTATTGTTCAGGGTTCTTGCTCCCCTCTGGCTCTCTTTGTGGTATTCCATTGTTGGGGGGAGGGCCACGCCCACCATACATCAGTTGGGGGGGTCCCCCCCCTACACAAACACACACTCCACTCTGGTCTCATTAATCCTGATGGTAGGATGCTAGATGAGGGGTGCCTCTACTGTCAGGACACGGGTCTATTCCTCGAGCACTACAATCAACAGATTAGAATGTTGTGTTTTATTTATTTGGTCTGTTTAATGTTCTATTTCAAATTAAATAAATATTTAAACACCTTAGCTCAAGCGAAATTACTTCTACCTCCTTATCCACCACTTATATATCTAGTATAGATATAATTTTGGTCTTATACTAAGGAAAAGTTTAATAAAATGTATACTGGCTGATGTATTTTCCTAGAAACTTCTGATATTCTATGCATTCATTAATTATTGGTAAATATATATTTTTCTTTACAAGTTTTACCAACCAATTTCTACTAAAAATTGTTTTAAATCTTCTCCAATACGTTATGATGGCACCATTCTACGTGGAGACGTTTACTGGTCATCACCAAGCTGAAAGCAAATAAAAATGCCAGTAAATTTAATGTAATCTCCAACATTAAGCTCTAAATTAAAATTAATGCATTCTATAAATTAAAATGTTATCCATTCCTAAGCATTCAAACACATTATAATGTGTTCTTCCCTTATTAATTTTGATAGTTGATGCTAATAATAATAATATTTTAGCAGCGCATCTTACTACCCGTTTGAGTTATACGCCTTAAGTACTAATTACTCTAATGGATTATGAATTGGGGAGGTTGAATTAGAGGAAGTGAACCCGCATTTGCGTGGAGGGAGAGTGGGAAAACATTTATGGAAAAACCACCCCCAGTTCACCCGACCGAGATTCTAACCTCGATCTCCCCGTCCTCAGCGGTCGAGCTCAACACGACAAGCCCGTTAGCCAACTACGCCACCGAGGCAGGTGATAGGTGATGTTAATGCCAAATTCTCCACCATATCTTTTTAAATTTCCACCTAAGGTTATTTAAGGTTTTGATGAGGTATATTTTAATTAAATATTAAAGCTTCAAAAATTCAAGACATATTTTTACTCTGGAAAGCTTTCACTTATAAATGCTATATTTTGAAAGAATTCTGGCACTTAAAATATTTGCTATTATAGATGGAATATATCAACTTAACTTCGAACTCTCTATTATTATTATTATTATTATTATTATTACTATGCTGAAGGATTATTTAAATATTTTACTCTCCCAACAAAACTATTTGGATTGCTGCCAAGATGATTACAATTTACGCCATCTTAAATTGTTCAAATGGTTGAAGTTATTTCTGATTTATTCAGTCCGAGCACAATTTATGACCCATTTATTCGCGCTGGTTGTCAAACGTATTGGCAATCAATACAGCGTGTCTTCAAGAGGTCAAGAGCTAGCATGCCGAATGTTATGTTGTAAACAGATCGTCTTGCGAATAACTTTTATGGTAATTTAAATAAGTGTTAGACACAATTTCATAAGCCAAGCCATGTGCTATAAACTTGCTAATGTTGGCTAATGTGGCCAATTTTGACAGCCACATATAAGGTAGTCATCGTTTTGTAACCATTTTGCCTGAAAAAAAATGTATCTTACGGTTCTAATTGCTGCTAGGTAGACTTTATTTTGATGTAATCATACGCCAATTTCTGTTTTTATTACTCTCGCTGTTGAATAATATAACTAATTTTGACATTTTAATTATAAATATAGATCAACACAGTATATTGATTATGATATAACCAGAATACCATTGGGTGAATATTGACAGTAAAAAATGTTAATAAAAAACCTTTGTTTTATTCGTACGCCAATAAATATGTTCTGTATTTGTCACTCTTGACAAATATATTAACAGAGATAAATATAAAAACAGCATACACCGTATTATGTATTGCGTAGCAATATCGCCTTAGGAGAACAATATCCAACAGTTCAAAAAGTTACTAAATCAAATTTGGCCAAGTTACATTTATGTTTGTATAAAGGTTGTTACGATGGTGATCTGACTATACTACCGATATTTGGGTCTCTTCTGAAGAGTTCGTTCGCAGTAGGATTTTACCACTGAAAGGCCTTTTTCCCTACCAGAAATCTATTATATAGTAGGATATTGGTAGGAAAAAAGACCTTTCCGAGGTAAACTCCTACCGTGAATGAAGTATATGTCACCCTTCATGGCTTGCCTCTGGAGTCTGGACCCACCTTACTTACACCAGTCTCGCCCTTCCCTTTCTTTTGAGAAGACCAGAATGCCCTCTCCCCCTCCTCCCCTATATTTCCACCCTTCTGCAAGACAGACTTACCCCTCTCTCTTATAACCGCTCACACACCAACCGCTCCCCTTACTATCATGGGCTCATCCATCCTGAATCTTCTTCACGGCCCAACGCTGGGAATCTATAGAGATGCTGGCGAGATAGTCTTTCTATAACCGCTGAGAAATATCTTAGCTCACAATACAACTTGTCATAATATGTTGCGTTGTATGAGGGCATTTTCATAAAAAAAAATTACTGTAGCGTTTAGAAGTGGTCAATGGACGTTGATTTTATTTAACGTCTTTCATTCTGTATTCTTTGTATAAAAGAAGGCTTAGTTAATATATTTTTACCATGGTCAAGAGAGAATACAATATGTTTTTTGTATATAAAGTATATTCATTTATATGCGTAAATTATTGGCTAGCGTAGCGTAATTCAATGTGTCTTCTCAAAGTGAATTTGTCGTTATGTTATTGTCTAAGATTTTGAAAAATATTACAACCAACAAGCAAGGAAAGATTTTTGTATGGTAAGGTATTTTATTTTTATTTTGTAGATGATTTCTTTTATTAGAATATAAATTATGTTTAAAAATATTTCAGTTTAAAAAGTCATCAAATATCAAATTAAATAAATAATCTAATTTATCAGCCCAATTAAATACTTTGTAGATAAAATAAAACAAATTCCTAAATTAAAAAGCAATTATTATGCTTAATTATATTGTTGGTTACATTATTTGAAAATATAACTATTATAATTTAAATGTATATGTATGTGTTATCACATAAATATTAGAAACAATTTTAATAATAATATAACAATCATTATAACTTATTTGCTAGCAACTTTCAAAACAATATAACAATCATTAAGGATTGTTAATTAAGAATACATCTAATAAGAAGCATAGGCAAATAACTAATTTGAAAAATGCTCCTGGATCTTGAAACCCTGCCCATATTAAGCCAAAGTTTATGTACACAAAAATTTTTCTAGGTACATTTATGGAATATATATCTGTGATCATATAAATCAATAATAACAATAATAAGCTTACATTTTATGAAATAGAAATATTTAGAGTTTTAAAACCAACATAGCGCCTCATGTTTTAATTTATTTTAATTCTTACGTATACAAAATTTGGTTAAATAAATGCACAATTTTGTGCTGCTACTATAATTTACTATTCCTTATTATGATCTTTAGTATTAGCTTCTAATAGTTGGCTCCAAAACAAAGTTTTTCATACCTTTTGAAAAATGTAATGAACTATTAATAAAACAAATGTATATATATATTGTTCTTGGTCGTCAAACTGCCCATTTCATAGAAGAGCAGGAGTAATAATAAATATCGTTTACACGCACAGATACATATATCTATTTAAATTGACAACTTAATTAAAACCTGTACCTTAAAATTAGTAAGTGTCTATAAAAGCATCTCATCACTTGTAGAGTGAAATATTTAGTGCCCTGTTTAACGATTATGTCCTTACAATATAGATATCACTTAATCTCAAATCGTTATGTCTTTTAAATTTTCTAAACTTGAGTTCTAAGATTTAAGGCTTATAAAAATAGAATTGTCACCAATGTAAACAAAGCACGCTGGAAGATTGCAATAAAAAAACCACTCAAAAGTGTGTGCGTGCGTGTGTTTTTTTCGCGCATGTGGGAAGTGCGTTAAACAAATAAGTGCAGCAGTAAACTCACTAACAAGCGCTAGAATGATGTGTAGTATTATAATAGCAGTAGTACACACTATAAAGATTATTGAAACTGCATTTTTATGGTCGTTATATGGTCGTAATTACGGGGGTCGTTTGGGTTGAGGTTTATTGTGTGAGTTAGTACCTCTAGGCGGCCATGTTTCTTTGTGTGACGTGTAACTGCCGGGCGGAGTGACGTCATTGAACATTTCGAGGACCCTGCACTGGGGTAACCTGGAGTAGGATAACAGCCAACTGTAATAACTTTCAGGGGAAGAGACAATTTTCTTTATTTTATTTCCTACCTAGATTGTCTTCTAGGCTGAAGGTCAATATATTTAATAGATACTAATAATAACTATACTGTAGCATTAATAATATTAGTTTGAAAACGGAACGTGAATTTCTTAACAAGGGATTAGGTTTAGCTGGTTTGAACCAAGCATTTAAAAAAATAAACTATCTTTTTTTATGAGGGCTAATACCAATTATTAATAAACTAATTATTATTCCAGATTGGCAGACTAAAATTTTTGCATTACATTTTTTACTAATTTGTGTCATAGGAGCTTTGTATTCTATACACCAGTCTACTGCTTATAGTAATTTTGTAAATGAACTACTTGATATATATATATTTGTGTTTTTCAAGTTGGGAATTTAATATGACCAGAATTTGACATTAACTTAGTTGAAAGAAAATAACGTCATCCTTTATCAAATATAATCCAAATAACGTGGAATATTTTCTGTTTACATTAAAAGAAAAAAAGAAAAAAGACCTTACTTTATTTTACTGCCTCTCAGTTTTGATTTTTATATTAAATACTAAATGACGTTTTTTAGGGGTGTTCTATATTGCTCTTCGGCGTTGCTTGAAAACAACC
>CABFOW010006202.1:3637-29029 GCA_902141385.1 Timema californicum | reverse complement strand
TTTTGAAAATTGTATTAACATTGTTTACTAGGGATTATAAAATATATTACACAGCTACAAACAAAACAAAAACTACAGTTTGAATAACATTATTATTTACTGATTTAATGATTATTATATTTCATATTTTGAGTAAAACAACATTTTCCTAGATTTTTGTTGTAATTTAACAAATTCCCGACTTATTCCCGTTTTTCCCGATCATTTCAACTTACCGGCTAATTCCCGTTTTACCTGATTTTCCCAAATGGTAGACACCCTGATTATAGCATGTTAAACCAGCTGTTTAACATCTACAATAAAAATACCATAAATACTATTAACACAATGATTACAAGTGCTAATATATTAAAATATGTGGCAGGTGTTGGCTTACTGTGGATTTATGTTGCCGGGAAGCGCCCTAGCTCCAGAAAAGCTGCCCCAGCTGACCATGCCGGCACCACCAGCAATTTGACGTCTTACCCACAAGCCACTCTTCCAAGAAAAAGCAGATCATTTTTTCTGGGTGCCACACCATTAAAGAGCGCTAGTGGTCATTCAGTGCAATTATTGCAACTTCCCCTCCTTCCCCCCTTAGATGTCCTGATGCTACATGTCCCCAAGTAGGTCAGTTCCATTACTATATAAGCGTCATTGCTCGCTTCACATAATATATTCTATTGTATAAATTCAATGGAGGAAGAATTAGGACGTGAACCTACATCACCGAAGAATCAACTATTGACTTTGATGTGTCAGGCGTCGGTATCACCACCTCGTCGCTGAGGATGCCTCTTCTTAAACTATAAGTATCTACAATTTAGAATCTGGATTAGATTCTGAATTCCTCTTTGCTATGTCCATAGGACATGGTTTTTTCAGTCATGATGTCTGGCTTTATTTACTATGCCCAAAAGACTTAGTTTTAGATGTTAATCATAACTCATCTTTTGCTCTGTCCCTAAGACATAGTTTTTGTTTTAGAATGTCTGACTTTATTTTCTATGTGCATCAGACATAGTTTGTGTGTCAGAATATATGACTTTATTTTATGCCCACATGGCATAGTTTAGATTCAAGGGCTTGATGTTCTAATTAACTAGGTCCAGACGACTTTATGCACCGGGTAAGTGTGTCTGATTTCTTTTACTAAGTCCTTAAGACATAGTTATATATGTTAGGAAATAATAATAACTTCCCACACGGTTGACCACGTTTTCTTTAATGAGCTAATTAGGCCAGTGACAGATGGTAATCACTATTGTCTCTTTTTAGTGTATCTACTTAAGGTGTGCAATATGTGGGAGCACCACTAGTTTGTTTCTCTTCAAGGAGATTGTTCTTTGGTTTATGTAACTCTCAGTGGAGTTATCTCAAGCTAGCTAGCTTTTGTAACTATCCTCAGAGTAACTCTATTATAAAATTAGGAATAAATACCTCTTGTTTTCTTTCAGTATAATTTCAGTATTGTTAATGTTCAGGTCTTAGTCTGAGATTAGCTAGGCTGGATTGTCTTTATGTATTATGGCTTTACCTTATATTATTATTTGTTGCCTATCTTTGACTGCCACTATGTTGAGAGGCAGACGCTCCTTCTTAGGAGAAAGACGGTTGATCCTCATTAAACTAAACTATATGTTAAATCTTACTCCTGTTAGTTCCTAGGCATCAAGGTGCTTATTTCTATTCCTGTTGTAACAATGTTCCAAACAACAAAAACCAACAACCCGGTAATATGGAGGCTTTTCACTCACCAAGGCTCACCAACTCTCACCAAGTTCGATCGAGACCTCTCCCCGTCGAATGGGACACACACGCACGCAACAACACATCCACTCCCGTGGCTTGGATAAAGAAGACTGACTGAGACGCGAACCAAATCAGCGCCTCGCACAACCCCTCAAACAATCCAGTTGTCAACATAACTTCGCGAACATCCGGTTCTGGGATGTTCGAGTTTGGCCTAGTAATTACTGGGATGTCCGCGGTACGCCCAGAGCGCTAGTCTTCACCCTTCTTTTTGTTCCATGTGTTTCCCTTCCTCTCCCCCTCTACTGAGAACTTCTAAGACCTGTTTATGCTATATAACAGCAGGTGTCATTTTGTATGGTACTCATTGTATCACTGGCTCTTACCAGGTGAGGGCGCTTGGTTATAACTTATATTTGGGGATATTCATCTAAATTCTCTTTGGCTGTAAATATGGGAGGATTATTATTCTAAATTACTGTTTGACGTTTTTTTTATGTTTATGAATGGGGACTTTAATTTGATTTGACGTGGGTGGACCACGGTTTAATATTAGTAACTTTCTAGGGGGATTCATGTTTGACTTAGTACGTCTTATTAACTGTAGGTGCGCACGAGCCTTTATCTTGGCGGATCTTAGTAATCGTTTAGTATTATCTTGGGTATTTTTAGACGATATAAGTTCACTTAGTAATGTAGGTATTTTATATGGAATTGTTAGATTAGGTTATCATGAGCGCAACGGGAGTTTGCGGAACTTATTGTACACTTATAAGACTTGTTTGTAATATTAGGTTATGCTTCGTAGCTTAGGTTTAGCACTCAACGGCCATTCTTGGGATCTCTGTTTAAAATATTCGGCCGCCAAATCATGTATATTTTTATAGTAATACAAAAGCTAAATTTTATGAGCACCTTTTCTTATATTATTAATTTATACTTCAGTTATTGCTATGGACAATTAAAACTAAACATGTCAGACATATTGTGTCTATGGATGTTAGCGCGCCCTTGGGCGGTAAATTTGAATTTAGACATCTAACATTCACTCTAACATTCCCTTTGTGGGGCGCTTAATATTTTGTAAGTCATAGTGGCTCAGTCAATATTTTGCCAGACTAAGCGTAGGCTCATTAAGCCTTTAATGTGCTGTTGTATTAGTATATCATTGTAATTTAACTGAAATAAAAAACTATGTTTCTCTTGTGACCTCATGGTTGTTTTTTGGGCACGCTTCCTGGGCTCAATGTGGGCGTCACACTGCCTATCGGCAAGTATATGACTATGTTAACTGAATAAAGTTATCTTTAATAACAATGAACTGTTTGATCTAAAATCTATTTAAAACATATGTAATTCTATTTCTCTTATTCACATTTTATTAAACTAATTGTTAAACTTAGGCTGTATAAATCTTTCTCTTATGTCTCATCCTTCCCAAAATGTCTTTATTTAATTTTGTTTGTAATTGTAATCGTCACTTCTTTTACTTGATAGGAGAAGCGAGGATTCACTTTCAGTCATGTAGATTCAACAAAGTTATGTAAATTAAACAAAACATCCCAATCTAGCTTAGAGTTGTGACAATTATATAAAAAAATTAATATAAAAGTATGTGTTTCAATATTAAAAAATGTCTCCACCGAACTTTTCTTTATACTAGAGAGCAAACGTATTTTGACGCTGTGCATTAATTTTGAAGTTGTTTGCCAGAGATTCTATATCTAGAGCAAATGCATCTTCTTTGTGGACATATGAAATAGCAGTACATACTACATAATAAAATAAACTAAACACCATGGTATTAGAATGTTGAATGGAAGACTTCTAACTAGTTAGGTACTTTTAACTTCATACTTTAACTTCATTCCGAACAACTCTATTTCATATCAGAGTATTTTTTTTTAAAAAAAACACCTTTTTAGTCAACCTGTAGATGTGGCTTGTGAGAGGACTTGCCGCCTACGATTGTACGAATATCAACTAACCAACCTACAAAGGCATATTATCAATGGGGATGATTTCTACAATGCTATTGATATTACAAAATAGTTATGTCTAGATTTTGTTTGATATTTATGATAACTTAAGTAAAAATGTTCAAATAATGAATATTTTCCTTAACCCCCACAATCCAGTGGTATTTTTACTCTCGACCCCTTCACATGCAGGCCTGCAGGGGTCTGTTCTCCGCCGCTACATGGTTGAATGGTGATAATCTCACATGACATTAGTAATTAGATTTAATTAATTTCTGGGGTATTGTTAACCTTTTTAAATTCACAGTTCAAGATTCATTTGTTAATAGCTAACCACAAATGCAGCGAGTTTTTTGTTTGTTGGTGAAATGTGTCTTACTATTTGTTCTGGCTGTGTACATATTTTCACTAGGACTCTTTTATATACTGTGTTTGGGTTGTTTGTATTTAAATCCAAATTTGGATTTATATACAAACAACCCAAACACAGTATATAAAATAATTTATATTGTTTTAAAAGAATTAATGCAATTTAAAAATATATAAATGTTATGACCAGTCACCAGTTCATAAAGGATGAGAGCTCACACACACATTTAAATAATAGAGGGATGTTTACTGTTCTATAACTAATTAGTTTAATAACATGGAATATAAAATATACAATTAAATACAAAAGATGCTTGATACATGGAATCTATCACTGGGTAAACTACCCTAACTCTAATATATTTTTAGTCCATGCAGAGATCTTAAGTTTGACTACATTCTCTGATGAAATTTGGGTCATGAACCGGCCGTTCATCCCTAACTGGAATTTACATGGTCAGTACAGAAAATATTGTCTCAAGACTAGGAATGTAATCGTAAGCCTGGCAACTGTCCTAAGTTACAACTATTCCTAATTGCAACTATGCAGTTTTGTAGCTGCACATTTTTATTGTGAGTGTACACTCTGTTCAACATATTGTTGGATCCCAATATAATTTATATACTCTTTCAACAAAAATAAATATTTCCAGAACTAACATTTTAAATTGTTGTAGCTGGCGATTTAGCTTCAATTAGTTAAGGGGTTTTCATATAGATTGCAACACTATTGTAAAGTTTCCCCTCCACTAAGTTATTATCTCTTTATCTTTGTGTACCTTTCTTTATGAAAACAAAACAGTTGCAGAAACTGTCACAAATTATTGGAAGAGACTGTCTCAGTCAACAAATATATATTTTTATTTACAGATCTTTGAATATATAATGGATTTTATAATTACTTTTTTTTAATAAGATATTATAATAGTGGTGAAAGGTGATAAGTGATGATTGTGTCCACGTATTGCCTCTCACAAACGTAACCAACAGAAAATATGAAGAATATTATGTTAACATTGAATCCTTCTTAACCCCCCATCTGCTCAGTAATGACTTGTCACCTGTTACAAATCACATTTTATTTAAATTGAAACACTTCAAATAATACTTATAACACATAATTTTTATCAGAAGAAACTATTCTCAGTGAGCATGTGGATGTAGGCGCTAAGATGATCTAGTCTGGTTTGCCAATGACAGGGATGTTGAGGTTGAATCCTGACCCAGTGAACTGAGGGAGATTTTCTCAAAATATTTGATTATGTTCCCAACATGCAAATGCATGTACATTTCAAATGAAACCTTCCTAATCTCTAGCACATTAGTGCGATTAAATTTAGATAGTCTGGATGAGGCCATGCATAAAACAACAAGAATTTTTTTTATGCTAGAATAGCTGAGTGAAACTTCAATTTATCTAACCACAAAACTATATCTGAAAATAGATTAAAAGTATATTATAAGGCTCATCATTTTTTGCTCCTTAATCATCAATACATTTTGAGAAAATCTATAATATTACTGATTACATGCTCAAACTTACTCTGCATATTTACACAACCAGAATGAGAATGAGGAAGATATTATTTTGAAGAAATGTATCTGCATCTGATGTAGAGATGATGGGGAGCTCTTTAAGGAAAAACATCTTCGTACACCTGGGCAAGACTTGAAACCCGACATCCACATTAGTCTTGGTAATTTCAAAATACCCCAATTTAATAAGCCTCCACTCATGTTTATGTTTATTTGGAATAGTCCCTAAGCCCGCTTGCCAAATTTCAGTTCTCTACCATACAAATTAGTTATTTGTGTTAGTTTTGGAAATTTTGACAACCCTAACCCCTCTCCCCTCCCTTCTTGTGCTTTCTGTCATTTCTCCAATTCTCAATTAGAAATTAACATTGTTTGGGGAGGTCTTTGAACATGCTTGTCAAATTCTAATTTTCTAACACACCAAAAAGGGTTTTTTCCTTCTTTTTATACCACTCAAGCCCTTTTTTACTTATTTCCTGGACCACCATTAGATATTTTCAGATTCTTAAGGTTATTTTAAGTGGCCCCTTTGCCTTTCTTCCAAATTTCAGTTTTCTACCACAGCGGGAATAAGTAGTTTCTATATTGTAGTGAGACAATACAGCCTTTGTCACAACAACTTCTCTTTTTGGCTGTATCTTTTCACATGTCATGCTGAGGCCAGCTGGTCTATTTCATCTTCACCATGCACTTAAACTCGGCATGTCAACCTGGCTGGATGACGTCAAGGGGACTGTGTCCAGACTTCTAAGAGCTTTTCCGAACGTTTTGTGTTGGGGCAAAAGTTCAGAGTTTGTTTTTGGAGCATGGCCTGCTCTAACAAGAGCAGATGAAGCGCGGCTAGCTCAGTGTGAAGGAAGAATGAATGAACAACCTGTCCCTGGCCATGGATCGGATACGGTTTGATTGATTTTTTCAAACTTAATATCTAGAAGTTATAGGGCAATATCTCAACACATTTATTTTATTCTGACCCTAGACTTCAAATTAAGGACAGTTTACAAATGATAGATTTTTTAATGCATTTTTTTTTTCAAAACTGGATCTAAAACTTCTGATTAAAATGTAAACCTAGGGAGTAATTGATCTCACAAATAACAACGTAGAGGCTATTTGGTTTTTGGTCAACAATCTTTGAAGTGTGATGAGTGATTTTTCAAAAACTTGAAATATTTTAAAAAGGGATTTGATGATTCGGATCCAAATTGGTATCTTGGGAATGTCTGACATGACAAATAACATTGTATGAGTTTACTTGTTTTTTTCAATACATTGTCATTTGTGGATAGTTTATTGATGAGTGCTTTTTCAAAAACTTGGGGAAAAAATTGGCTTTGACGATTTGGCTCTAAATAGGTATCTTGAACGTGTTTGAGATTAAAACAACACACTGCTGCTGGCAACAGATATATTAGCCTATATCAAATAATATTTTGTCAATAAGTGATTTAACAGTGTTACTTGTAATTAATTGCAAGGTATATATCCAAAGTAATATTCTGTTAGGGCGTGAATTAAGAGTGTTACTTGTAATGAATTGTGAGAGATAGAGTGAAAGTAATATTTTGTCAGGAGATGGTCTGAGTGTTATTTGTAGTTAATTGTGAGGGATATACCGCAAGTAATATTTTCAGGGTGGCCACTCACCAGTAAAGTTGGGAAAAATTCCGGGAAATGTTCTTGAAAATTTGCCATCATTTGAGAATTTAAAGGCGAGGACCACTATAAATAGTTTTTTGGGCATACACATTTAAACATTTGCCATGGGAAAATTAAATAAAATATATTATAGGTAAGGAAAACTATAATTAGCGTTTAGGGTATCCAAATCTCAAAAAAATTCTAGGGGAGGATCACTCCAAATATCTTGGAAGGAGTCTAATTTTCAAATTATTAATGGACAAGGACCTTTCAAAATGGATTCTAAGGGTATTCAATTTCCACAAAATGTATGGTGTTGAGTCCCCGGATCTCCTATTAATTGGAAGAAAGTTCCTTTTAAAAAAAGTTGTATACACTCCTACACAAATAAAGTTCCACTGCCACAGGGTGAAGCACCTTTTGTAAATGTATAGGCCTATGCATACTACTGTCTATCTTGTCTAATCTCTACTTGAAGTTGAGCACACATCACACGTGCAATAATGGCCTTTTTATCCAGACATTTAAAAAATATATGTTGATAATGTAGAGTAATATCATGGATGTACCCTCGTTTTTAGTGGGGAGAGAAAGGTTCTGTCTATGATGAATCGTGGTAAAGTCTCCCAACAGAATATGGTAAACATTTTTTTATGCATGGACTCATCTAAGAATTTGTGTAGTACTGCAATCCGTGGTGGTAAAACCGAGGGGGGCGGGGGCAAGAGGGGCATCGTTCCCTGAAAATAATTTCAGCTGGAATAAATCCCACCCCCCTAAATATATTTTAAATTCTCAATACTATCGAATATGGAGTTGAAAGATCTTGAATTAACCTCAAAATAACTTATATATACATTTAATTATCAAAAGTTTTCCAGAAAAGACCACTTCAAAGTTTCTAGAGGCATCTAATTTTTGAAAAAAAAAATAAAAAAAATTACAAGCTAGGAGCAGTCTAAATATCTTCTAGAAGCACCTAAATTTTAAACATTTTTGGAGGAGAACCCCTTCAAGTAGCTTTCAGGAGATCTAAATTTAAAAAAGTAAACTGGTTGAGGACAAATTTCAAAATAATTTGGAGGTAGGACTACTTTAAATATCTTTTAAAAGAGTATAATTTCAAAAAAGTGGAAAAGGACCACTCCAAATTAGGTACAGGGAAAACTATAAGTGGAGTGTCAAGAGAGGTGATTGCCCTTCTTGGAATAAATTAGCCCCCTTCTAGATGTAGTTCGAACCTTCTGATATTCTCGAATATGAAGCTAAAAGACAAATAAAACTGCAAATAACTTCTAAATACAATTAATTTTCAAAAATGCACCAATTGATTGAGGTGACTACCCCTGAAAATAAATTCTAGATACATCCAGTTTTAAAAATTTGCTGGAAGGGAAGCACTCCAAATAGATTATGCATGCATATAATTTACAAAAATAGCCCAGATGACAACACCAAATAGATTCTAAATAGATTCAATTAAAAATTAATCCATGTGAGAATCTTTTCAAATAAAATAATATTTAATCAGGAGATAACAACGTTAATAAGGCTACTTGTGAGTGATATGGTTAGAGAATTGTGTATATTTTTGTTGATTATTTTATCGTAATAAAAATAATAACTTTAATATTTGTATGAATTCCTTGTATTTTCTTCTTAGAGAACATACCTTTTCTGCTCTTATTTTACAATAATTTGATTTACATTTTCACTGTATATTATGTATATGATTGGTGTATTTACCAACATTTAATTACTTTTAGGTGACCTGGCGGTCTAGGGGTAAGGTGTCAGACTTCTATGCTAGCGGCCGGGGTTCAATCCTCGGTCCCGGCAAAGATTTATCTGATTACCAAACCCTTCCTTCACCTCTGACAAGACATCTTGTGAATGTGAGGAATGCCAGGTCTCCACCGTGGTTCGGATTCCACGTTAAACTGTAGGTCCTCCATTTCATCTCACAATCACCCTACCATTATACATTAGCGTAAGTGCGTATAACCCGAACGGGTAGTAAGACGCGGTGCTAATAATAATAATAATAATAATAATTACTTTTAGCTGTACATTAAACAAAAGGGACATTGTTTATTTAATGTTAAGTAAAGTGAACTATTTTAATCGATTCACATTGTTATTATTAATGGATGACATATGTTCACTGAAATATTACTAAATATATAGTGGAAAAAGAACACCTGGCAACAAAAATAAAACGCCTAGCTTTTGGCTTAGCGAGTTCTTTATTCGCTGTATATTAACTTGTGGTCCACTATTATATGAATCCATCTCAACGTTTGTCTGCCAGTGGTTCTTTGTCAACCAGTTGGCTGTCTATCACTTTGTTGTTCTATGTATGTATTTTTAGACGAGTCAACGGCCACTAGTTACCTAGTCTATCAAATGTTTGTTAATATTTTGTCGATCAGTTGGTCGTCTAGCACATGGTTTCACACGTATCGACCAGTTTAATGTTGATTAGTTTTATGCACCCAAATTGGTCAACTATTCGTGTGTATATCACTTTGTCCTCATATGCATGAGCTAGTCAACCAGTAGGTCATACTAGGGTCAGATACTTGACCCACCTAACATTCCAAATATTTGTATACTTTTTGTCGACCAATTGGCTCTTTATTACATGGCCCTACTCACATCGACCATGTGATCGACAGTGCTTTTGTATGACAGTCACTTGTCTGTCGAACACTTTTTCCACACATGTTAAACAATGTGCTGTCGATCAGTTAGCTGGAGCCCCTATTGGTCGGCAGTTTGCTGTCACTTTGTCCACCTATGCATGAACTTGTCAACCAGTTGTTCCAAATCGTGTCGGCCATATGTTTCATCTAGCCTTCGAGATTTTTTTTACAGCTTGTCGACCAGTTTGTATGACAGTGTACACAATATGGACCTGTAACTAATTTTGTTTACAAATACAACTATAGTACTTAGGCCTAGAAATTTAGATCATATCATTAATGGCAATCAGTCCTAGTTAAATATAATTGTGTCCAAAATATATCAAGATAATTACACTTATTGTATTTCGTTGGGAATATCATATTTAGAAAAAATGTTTATCTTAAATTAAAAAAACCTTTAGTTAATGTCATTTTTATCCCACATATTCCAAAAAATGTATTTAATTTTGTATATTCACTTGTTAGAATATGTAATCATCTTTACAAACAGCACAGTGAATTTATTCTCATTACAATTAAAAGTCATATATTTATTCGAGTTACCCTGGCTAGGCCAGGTGAGGATCCAGGTGGGGTTGGGTGCGATTGTCCCCTCCTGCATAGAAAATAATCATAAATATTGAAACCAATACTTTAAATTTGTAAAGAATGACTAACTAACACCTTCCTCATCCTATCTCCTACACGACCTAATCAAAATTAGGCAACATCTCTTTCAACTTAGCTCTAGAGCAAATAAAGGGGATTAAAACTAAAATTTTCCAGTATTTATATTAAGTTTAGTATTAAAATACATATTTTTTTCTTTTGTTACTAAAACACTTTAGACCTATGTACAGTATATATTTATTACTTTTATTGTGATGGCGACTTTTTGTTTTATGTTATTTTTGTATTAAAATTACAAATTGGTTAATCCAAATTGTGTTCTTTTTTCAAGTATTAGTATTATATTAATTGTTAATTTCAACTAGTTTTTTAAACTCACAATATTATAATCAAAATATTATAAATTAAAATCTTTATTAATCAAAATTATTAAATTTATCCTTGAAGGAGCCTTGTGAAAACCAATTTACCTCTACAACTAGCCTTGAGCTAGGCGTAGTTAAAAGTATTTGTCCTTCTAACGATAGCATTGTATTCCACCAAACCCCTATGTATACATTTACTGTTAGGCTACTAATCCCCTCTTTCCTTACTTTTATTTGTACTCAGAGTGAGAGGTAATGATACTGTCTCCCTCTTTAACCGGGCCATCACAAGCACAACAAACCGATAGTACTACACTCTATCGGAATATATCTGTCCCTAGCAGCCTGTGCACACCGTTAATGCTGGTTAGTGCTCAATTTTCATCGTTAGTGTTGTAAATTTAAGGCATTAATTCATGATTTCTTATGGGTGAATAGGAAGATATCTCCTTGGCCACCCGGTATAAGAAATAATAGAGATATCAATATTTTTTTTTGAAACGCTCATCGTTTATGCTCCATTAGTCCTGGTTAGAGCTCGATTTTCATCATAATTAGATAACTTGATGCACCTCTTTTCTTGACTTTTGTAAAGAAACCAGTTTTTAGCACTTGCAAACACCTTGTTTTTTTTCCCTGATGAATAATTATAACATGTCACCTCTTTATATTTAATGGACTGTTGTGAAGAAGCCTGTGTTTACCACCTCCAATATCCAAGATATTTTCCCTGGTGAGGTGAAATCCCGTCTGCGCCATATTTATTGTGAATACAGCACTTTTAATACTATTTTGGTCACACTATTTGATTAGGCCATTAATATTTGCTAATCTAACATGGGTATACATAGTTTTTAATCTAAATAATCAATCATTTTCAATTAAACTTTATGTAGGCTAGAGATTGATCCAACTTAAAATTGATTTTTGATCTTAATCTTGCTGAATTGCGTTTTAAGGGGGATGATTAATTGGATTAATTGACAGAAAACCAATTTATCGTTCAGAATAAAAGTTTTTGACAATGTTTAAGATTCCAAAAATGGAATTAATACAAAAAATTTAAGTTTTAATTGACATCATTAATTTAATTGGTTTGTGAAAATTATTAACTGTGAGCTCTAGATTTTTGTGTGTGACATATTAACTTGCTACAGATGAGCGTGTAAAGGTTGGAATGAGATTGTACACACAAATTTTTAACAACCAAACATTTATTACTACAAAGAAACCTGTCTTCTTAAGAGTGTTTATATGTATTAATTTAATTTTTTTCTTGTTACATAAATAATATGACTTTTAAATTATAAAGGTTTTGTGTAACACCATAAACCATTTATTCGTACATTCAAATACTTTTGTCTGATACGTACATACTTAAGAATTAAGTTAAGAATGTGTTTTTATAGGCTATTATAGAAAAAAGGTGGGTTTTTTTGTTATTTGTCTAATTTTATTCTGTTCATGATCAATATAGTATGACAAGGTATTTTTCTAATTCCTATTTATCTGCACATATTATTTTAATGCAGGCAAGCAGAGATTTTTGGGCCCGGAAATTCTGCCCACCACCCTCCACCCTTTCACACTCAGGGTATTGACCTAGTTTGGCACAAAGAAAAATACGGCCATTGTTTGAACACTTTTAATATATACTGTGACTTTCTAAAATATTCATATTGATTTTATTATAGTGATTGGACGTTTTTTGACTTTATTACTTTTATTATGTATTTATCATATACCTAGTAAAACCATGACACAAATATTATTTATGTATCTTACTAAAAAATGACAAACATTGCTTCTATTTTACTTTACTTAATGTTTATTATCTTAATTATAGTTATTTAGGTATTATTATATTTGTATTTATTACTGTTGAATACTCACTAGTTTTTGTATGAGTTTTATCTTAAAAACAAATATTGATAATGTCGGAGTTTAAGAAGCAATATTTCAGGAATGAGTTCCAAGCCCAGTGCTTCTTGATTTAAATTTGTTCAGTGTCAATTCTGTATATTAGGCTTCTTCCAATAATGTTCCCAAGTGCTGTTTTTTTTTTATGTTCCATGACATTACTACATTTGGCTAAATATGTACATATAATAAAACCATAAATTAAAAATAGCACAATATATCCATATAATAAAACCATAAATTTAAAATAGCGCAATATGTCTAAGGGCATTGCACGGGATATATTTTGGGGTGGGGGGTGAACTGGTGTTTTTACCAACTCTAAGCATTTTTAAATTAGAAAAATATTCCCAAATAGCAAAGGAGAGTACAAGAAAGGCAATGTTGCGAATGGGGGTAGGGAGGGGGGAGGGGACTACAATTTTTTTATAGATGAATATATTTTTCAAAATTAATAATTATAAAAGAGAACAATCAAATGTGGTTTTATATTACTATTAATTTAGGTTACAGGATAAACAACATTAATTATGAGTTCATAGTCGACGTATTTAAAGTAAAAAAAACCATTAGTTAAAGAGTGAATCAATTATTAATATCAAAATTGTTTGAATTAAATCTAACCCGTATTTTATTTCCATTTCNGGGGGGGGAGGAGGCGTGACTCATTCCCCAATTGCCGGAAGCTAGAAATAATTATAATCGATAAACAGTTCTAGAAGCTATTTGAAGTATTTTTTGGAGACATAACACCATAAATGCCGAAGGCTAGAAAAAATTCCAAATATTAAACACCTCTAGAAGCTGCTCTGAAGTGCTTTTTATGGTAACACAGCCTCCTAATTTATACTTGTATCTTAATTTTTATATTGTTTGAACCATAAATAAAGCCATTTTGTTAATAAAAGTTTGGGGGTGGTTTGAACACCCGCCCCCCCTAACGGCAACAACCTTGTTTATTTGTTCATACTTGATTTTTAAAGCTACAAGGCTAGGAAATAACTTGAATTAATATTTATTTCAGTTTACCTGCATCCGAGCTAAATATCCAATAGAGCTTAAATATATTTATTTAGATTTGCAGATATTGTTCAAATCATATATTTTAGATTAAAAAATTTAAATGACTTTATTACAGCTGTTTCCAACATTTTGTAGTTTAAGACCACAACTTTTCTCTCTGCGGCTATTGGGAGCCTTTGATAACTTAAAATCGTTCAAATACTAGTTTTTAAGTTTTTTTTCCACTGTGTATTACTACCAGCCCGGACTACCTAAAGTTAGCTACACCAGTGGGATGGTTAAATTTAGAGGAAATGTACACTTATTTACTTGGAGGGATATAGGATAAACTACCCCTGGCCAGATTTAAAATCCATACTTCACCTTCAACAACAAACCCAACCAAAAGAGCGTGACCTTAAACCCGCATGTCCACTAATGTTTGTTTTAATTTTTATAAATTGCTTATAGTAATCATTATATGTGACTAATATGTAAATAAATAGAATCAACAAGCCCGAGGTTGGGGGATGATTTTATATTATGCTAGCAGCATTACAAGGCTGCTACAGTAAACAAGTCACCATGAAGCTATCAGAATGGAATAGCCAAAAGGAACCTAAGCAGTAACTAGGTCGTTTTTAGCACTTTAACAACTTATGTTTCGATTAGAATTTCACATCTTCTTATAATCATTAAGATCCTTGAAAAAGTAAAGATAAAGCTAGAACCTCTATATTGTGACCCCAAACAAAACACGCTGCAACCCTCAAGTTGGAAACCACTGCTTTATTATAAAAAAGCCATATCATCACCTATGCATTGGGTGGACAGACGAGCCCCGTCACAACAATGAAGCCGCCTACATTTGCACTACCTGCGTTGAGTCACCAGTGGAGATGCGTTATTGCCCAGGGTTAACCTGTACTGAGGAAGATGGCTGAGAAATTATCTGCGAGGACTGCCGACAATATTACCACTACCAGTGCCTGGGTTGAAAAGATGAGTCTAGAGACCTCAGTGGCCTTTTCTTCTGATGCCCACCATGCCAACGGTCCACCTTCTCCACCACCAGCACACCACCATACCACCCCCACATGACTGGCACCTACCAATGTCCGTTTCCAAGCCCCTACCCCCCTACCAACTCTACCAGAGTTTCACGGTCGAGGGCATGAAGACCCTACTACCTTCACTCAACGTTGTGAGCTCCAGCTCATAATCGCGCGAGTAGACCCACTAGAATGGGTACCTACCATTCAACGACAACTCAATAACACCGTTGCCCACTGGTGGAAACTTTACGGAGAATATATTACGACTTGGGAAGAATTCAAACAACGAATAACACACCAATTTACTAGTACAACCATCATAGTCTTTATCCATGTGGAACTAAATGGGAAGAAACAAACACAGACCGAGCCTGTCGAGATATTCCTACAACACATGGTACGGCTGTATCAACGCTTGGCCCCCACCGCCCCTTCAACGGAGATAGTAGCCATGTTAAATGAACTAGTCTGACCGGGACTAAGACCTTTCCTTCAAACCCCACACTCGCAAGATTTGGAAGAAATGATCACCAGAGCCGTATCCGTGAAACGAGACCTGGAGAAAAATCCTACATCAACGATGACACACCCCATCAAGACCACAGAGACAACATCTGAACTGCGACCTCCAAGATGTTATTACTGCCCAGGGTACCATTTTCACTGCAATTGCCCAGTGCTAAACCAACATAAGAAAGAGAAGACCGCGAAACACCCAAGCCAAAGGACAGCAGGGCTCCGCATCTGGTAGACAGGAACCAGGGCCACCACAAGTACTAAACAGTGTTAATCCTTCTACAACCTGACCACTTCCCAGAGTTCTGGGTGAAACTTCTCATGGTTCTCAATTAGACCTATTAGATACTGGGGCATCTGCTAATTTAATCCAATACCAACACCTTATCCCTACAAACCGGAAGAATTTAATTCCCTTCCCCACACCCATCCACCTGGCCAACGTTGGGAGTGATCTCACCATCCGAGGCCAGATAACTTTACCCCTTAACCATGCAAACGCTAGGAATCAACGTCATGTTCCTGGTGTCCGATGAGCTCCGAGAACCACTAATTTTGGGACAACCATGGTTCACGGGATAGAAGGTAATCCTGGACTACGAGAACAGCCGAGTACTATATGGTAACCATGAACGTCATACTTTATATTGGACTCCAAGACTTAATGGAGAACCCCCTCCAGTTTCTCAAGACAAAATCAGACAACACACCCCAAAAGAACATCAAGAACAACTCCTTGGGCTAATGGACTAATAACAAGAAGTTTTTTAACACTTACTAGAACACACAGCATCAACCATCAAATTCAACTCGAAAACGAGAACCCCAGCCAAGGAGCCGCCCAAAGAAAAGAAAAGGTGCCAGGAAATCAAGTGGCCTATTAACAAAGGTACACCCCACATTCATCACGGAACCCCCAAACCCTTCCAGAACGGCGATCTAGTGCTAGTTTGAACTCAACCCCTCTTTGACGCTACAAAAGCCTCCTATGCTGGTATTACCCCCAAATGGGAAGGACCTTACCAGGTGAACAAACAAAGAGGATGGGTCTACTGGTTTACCTACCCAAATGTGCAATCAAGAACGATACATAGAGAACAACTATGCCCTGCACCCCCAAATGAGAACATCAGGTAGCGACAGTTACGAGAACGACCCACAACATAGGATTTTAAGCCCAATACCTCTGGGGACACAAAAGGGCTGGACCATATCCTATCAAGCAGTGCAGAATGGAGCATCTGATTTCCAATCCCACCAAAACATTGTGAGACAAAAAATCACAGTGTTCAGTTACCAAACATCACAGTAGGTGGTCACTCAAACCCCGTACGGGAAGCAAACAACACGGTGCGTGGTTACCCTAACCCAGTGCATGATGCCAACATCAAAGTGAGCAATTACCCCTAGCCAGTGCAAGACACAAACCTCACAGTGCGAGGTCCCACCAACCCAGTGCGGGACGCAAACAACACACTGCGTGAATCAAACAATAGTGTGTGATGCAAACATCATGGTGCATGGTTACACAAGCTAGTGTATGATGCAAACATCACGGTAGGCAGTTGTTACACAGTCCCAGTGCGTGACGAAAACCACAAAATGTGTGGTTACACCCACTCAGTAAAACACTGTCAAAGTGTGACCCTGAAAAGCGCAGATTATGTGTTGCATATTGGTGGCCCTAGAAAGGGCCATTTTCTGTCAGGTATTTGTTGGCCCTAGAAAGGGCTGTATTGTTCTAAATTTATCTGTCATATATTGACGTTTATTTTGTTTGCTTGTGATAGATGGTATTATTATTAGCACCGCGTCTTACTACCCGTTTGTGTTATACGCACGATAGATGGTGTTAATAGGAACTATTGCAATCAATCTATGTCAAAACGATTATGAAACTCACTCTAAAAATGCATATGTAAGTAATTTGTTAACTTTAAAATAGAAAATATGGGATTACTAGGATAATCTTTGTATAATATGACGTATAAATAATTTTTCCATGCCAGGAGCCACCCATGTGCAAGTGTGCAAGCCAGTATGGGGGACTGTTGTGCCTTAATGTTCAGTCGACACTTGTATCTTTCCTCCGCACTTGCAAAGACTGCGCCAACTCCCCTGTCTACTGCCTGGACCGCTCCACAGTTCATTTTCTCTGAGCCTTCGGTGACGAGGGTATTTAATACGGTGGTTCCTCAATCAAAGGCCAGTCGGAGAGTGGCTACCCAACCTGGATGTACCACCTGTTTGAAAGAGCTATTAATTGGTCTTATGTTACAAAGGAGCAATATTGTTTTAAACCTCCCTCTCTCCCCACACCACGATGATTTACATTGCTGGGACACTCTCGCTGACCTTTTCCCTACCCCTACCCCTACCCACACGTATCCAAAGACAACATCATCGGCATTACGACATCAACCAGTTACCCCCGAAGCCGCAGCTAGGGAAAACTTGTAATTAATTTTTAAGAGGTAGATTTTTTTAACCTATTCAATACCCTTAAAGATCCCATAACTTTTAAGAACAAAGATTTAAACTTACCGTGTACTTAAAATGAGAGAAAATAAACAAACACTAAATATAGTTTTTATGTATTCTCACATTTTTATAAAATCACAAGGTTACTCTATTTTATTTTATCAACTAGTTCTTTATAACGTCAATTACCCACCTCTAAATAGCTAATCTAACCATTTTAAAAGTTTGCAGTCCATACAAAAATGTTTTAAAAACATGTGCTCTAAAGAAAAGGGGGGGGGATTTAAAAAGTGAGGGCTCATGGCATATAAATTCTTAAAGTTGGCCCCTAGAGGAACCAACACAAAATTAACTATGGGAATAAACATTTTGTTGATAAATTATAATTGATCATAATTTAAATTAAGGGGGTTTTAATGATTTAATCTATCTCCCAATTAATTCGAATGAAATTTAAACTTCGAGATAACAGTTAATAAAAACAGTAAGATGTATTTTAGTTTTCTATGTCTTCATTAAACAATATATTATGTGTACTAAAGTAGATAACTTCATTTAAATAATTTGATAATAATTGTCTTATTTGGGCTTATTCTGAACCAAGAGTATATGATTCAATTCCCTGCATGTTCGATACAATTATCATTGATAAAATTGGGATTTTCCTCTCGCAGTGACGCTTTGACAGCTGGGGGTCTTATTGTGACTATTATGGAGTAAGCTAGTTTGTAACTCATGCACTGATATAGTTAGTTGGATAATAAAGTGCACATTATAATAAGTTGAAAAAAGGTATATAAGAAATTATATAAAATGCTTTCGATTAGTTTTTATTTTCATAAAGAGGAAATTCTCAAACTACAATGATTCATTTAACCCAGACAAACTTATCTTAGTCACTGTGTCACTAGGTACCTATGCTTGCTGTCACAGCTGTCACTTATTGCAGATTAGTCAGGAACCAGGACCTAAGTACACATTTCTTAGTACGCAATAAACATCTAAATGTGGAACAAATACACCCTTCCTCTAAATAAAACTAACTCCTATAGGATATTACCTTTCGCCGGGGACATTTGCTCTTGGAGGGGTTGAAGGGAAGGTTAGTTCCCCCCAATCTATCATAATTGATCACTTGAAATTGAATTTTTAGTAAGTCCATTTTTTCAACCACTGGAACACCCTTAAATTACTTGGATATGGGACTTTGTTAAAAAAAAAATTTTAACCTTCTCCGATTAGGAGACATCACCAAAAGCCTCCATAAAAATGACCCCTACCTTCAATAAAATAAAATTCCGGGTATAACAATGGAGTTACTCTACAATCTCATTGCACTTTTTTTTTAAGGTCTGGATAGTAAAGTAGATGTGTGTTCATACAAAATAGAGAATATAAAAGTTTAAAATTGGCATTGCTATGCATACAAATGTGCTAAATACAGTGGCAGCAATACTTTAGTTATGGGGGGGGAGATTAGAAAAAGTTTAAATAAACTAATTGTCCTTCAAGTGCCCCTAGAAACTATTTTGAGAGATCATTTGGCAACATTTTGAAAATTAGACTCCTCTCCAAGATGTTTGAAATGGTCGTCCCATGGAAAATATTTGGAATAGGGTTTCCCTAGAGGCTATTTAAAGTATTTCTTGTCGGGATTAAAAAATAAATAAATTATATGCCTCCAGATGCTATTTGGAGTGGTCCATCTGCAGCAAACTTTTGACATTGTACCTTAGGGATGTTTCAGTTTTACTTTTTTATTTCTGAAGCACAAATTTAAGCATAATTCTTGATTGGTTTTCCCAATCAGTGTCCTCCAGGTTTTTATTAAAAAAGAAAAATCTTATTTTTAAACCAGGTACCTTTAGATTAAACCAGGCTTAATTTCAAATATTTTATTAAAATTAATGCAAACCATTTATGGCTTTATACTAACTATATATGCCCAACTCAACTCGAAGTGAGGTAGGTAATAAGTTATACTTTTGATCAAAGAACATGAACTCTGCTCAAAATTGTAATTTTACTGGCAAATTAAAAGCTGAATAAATAAATAAACAAATTTGGTTTAACTTTTAGGACTATCAAATAGAATTTTTTTTAGAGAAATGTCACTTAAATATTACAATATTAGTAAACAAAGAAAAAAATAATTAGTGGCATTGTATAATACTGTAAAATACTAAAGCTAATTAACTAAACATTTAACTTGAGTTCAAAAAGCACCAACATTCTGTGCCTACAGGTTTATAAACGAATTAAACATTGAGGGATTATATGATTATAAATACTATTTGTCTTGTTGGAAATATTTTTGGAAGGGGACTTCCCTTGGAATAAAGATTCGCCTTTGAAAGGGGATTTCCAGGGAATGGTTCATTACCCACTAGGTTAATTTAAATAGCTTATTGAATGATTTAATTAAGCTAATTTTAAATTAATTAATATTTAGCACCGCGTCTTACTACCCGTTCGGGTTATACGCTTTAAGTACTAATTACTCTAATGGATTAAAAATTGGGAAGGTTGAATTAGAGGAAGTTGAACCCACATTTGCGTGGAGGGAGAGTGGAAAACCATTTAGGAAAAACCACCCCCAGTTCACCCGACTGAGATTCAAACCTTGATCTCCCCGTCCTCAGCAGTCGAGCTCAACACGACAAGCGCGTTAGCCAACTACGCCACTGAGGCGGGTCTGATTTTAAAGTAACATAAATAAGTAAACTTCTATCTGTAATTGGGATTAACTTTCATAGGAAAACAAGATAAATTATTTTTTTTAAAAACCACTTTGTTTAAATCAAAGCAAAATTGTTATTTAGTAATTACATTTTGTATTTTAAACTCAGCTGTAAATAGATTTATAAAATATTCAACAAAGTGTATCAATAACTCTCTTTTTTTTTAAGTTTATCTCCAATAAAAATTTGAAATTTCTTAGTACCTATTGACAAGATTGTACTTACAAATGTTATATTCCTGGTGACGAGTTTTATCTTAGAAGAGCCACTCTTCAATGTATTCCCTGAACCAACATTTGCACGGGTTTTCTTAATACCAAAACCAGGAACTGGGTTAGTTGTGGGAGAGGGGTCATCGATCAAGGAAGAAGGACCAGGAGCAGCTTTCCGTTTGGTAACGCGGGCACTCGACTTACTCTTAAAAAGACTCAAAGTTTAGTAGCAGCTAAGCATATAAAAAAACATGTACATACAGCCACTATTGTTCAACAGAATATTTTTCCCAAAACTGTTCCACGAGTCTTTTAAGGCAATACAAAAACAAGAGCTAAAAATCAAATTTAGAATTAAGATTTTTATGACCCGAGTCAACATGGTCGAGTATATTTGGACTCCCAAACACTAAAGATTTAGTGACAAGTGAAAATCTTTCACCAAGCTTCGAATAATTGGCGAATTTCCAAAACGTTTAATAATTGCCCATATTTATTAATATGGTGTCATTTTAAAGTAAATTAAGGCTCATAAACACTAACAAATTTTGCAATGAAGTCACATTTTCCCTGGAAAATATTGTAAAGTTTTTATTCATAAGATTAAAAAGCTACTGAAATTGCTTCAATTTAGCTGATAACATTTTATCAATACAAAATTAAAACTCAAAAAAACTTTCCCCAATAATGAAACAGTATTATAATAGCCAATGAAATAGTATTTTGTCATTTACCCAACATTGTGAAAAAGTCACTTTTTATCAAGAATGATGCTTTACATTTTGTCTGATTAACACGTTATTGAAATTAGTTGTGTGTTTGTTAGTTTAATTAATTCAATTAAATTGATTCAATAAGCACTAATATGAAAATAATAGGCAAATGAAATAACATACATTTCAATGGAACTGTGGGTCACCAGTCCAGGAAAATATATTTAGGGTTGTAATCAAAAAACTTGGGACACGCTGGTTTAGGCGCTGAGCTTGTAGTTGTGGAGATTTCATTTGTATTCGTCTTTGTAGTGTAGAATATATTTTCTTGTTTGGCTAATTATCTTCAACATTCAACAACATTCAGCATCAAGTTTCTGTTCTTTTTGGTATAGTTACTCATTTGAAAAATGAACTCTTTTTTTCAATATCCAACTTGCTATGTAAATAAAACACTATACATGCAAATTACACCCCTCCACACATTCTTATGAAACCATTTTAAATCTTTAAAGTTCTGATCTGCCGCTAGTGTAAAAGTTGTGTGAATAATTTTACTGGTACTTGGCTATCTGAGCAACCATGTCTCCTTTTGAGAGCAATAATGTTTAACAACAAAGAAGTGTAGTTTATGTTAAAACATTATTGGTTAAATATTTATTTCTCACATCTTAAAACAGCTGTAATTATTTCACATTAATATATTCAATCGCGTCACCCTCCTAAAAATGATCTTATGAGCTCTCTCAAGTCTAGAAAGAATATTATTTTAAGCTACAGCTCTTATGCCACTTTTCCTTTCTATACCGTAGTGTAACATCAGAACATTTGCCAAATGTATGGAAAAATACTTAAAGTATTTTTCGCCCACATTCAAATTCACATAAGGCAATTGCCAGAATGACGTAACCAGTGTTTCTCTTCAGTCAATCACAATTCTCAGCTGGGAACACCAGAGGAGTTTTAATTACCTCACATAAACAACATTTATTCCAATCAATGTCTCATCCAAGGTCATGGGTGCTGACACTAAAAGCCCTTTGGACTACTTGCAAGGCAATGTGTTATTTTTATGGAGTGAGCTAGGTAAATACATAATTATAATGATAATAACCTAAATTATATATAAATATATTACTTATTTACTTACCATATAGCATTAGAGAATCTAAAGTTCATTGCCACACTCACAAAAGTACGCCAACTATATCTTGAGTTAGTTCAATGCAGTACCCCTCTTTATATCATATCTCTTTCAGGTTAATTATAATGTTATTATCCCATCTGCATCCAGGCCTTCCCAATGGTCTCATCCAATTAAGTTTGACAGGCATTACCTTTGCAACACCCCACTAACACCGAACAAATGAATTATCTATTTACCAACTGAGGCAGCAAGACCGGCTCAGCTCATCCTTGTGTGACAGCGCTCATAAGGTCCAAGCATGAACAGGCAAGTGAAAGTGTACAGGGAGGGGTATACTCCCCCCCCCCTCCAATTATACATATTAATTATAAGTAGTTTCTAGGATTAGTTAAGGTGTTGAGAAAAATTGACAATATTTAAAAGTAAAAGAATTGTGGCTGTATAAATATGGGAAAGTGACTTTAAAAAGATGGGATAAGGATAAATCTAATTTTGTAAACCCTAGCCTTGTCTCATTTCTATCCTCGGTAACGCCCGTCTGGCCCGCTTCTTGAGGATGCCTTCCTGCAAAACAGCCCCCTTATGGCTGCTATTTGTGTCAACTTACTAGAGATCCTAGTTAACACCCTTAAAGCTTGCTTCGCCACAAAACAGCAGCCTTAGGGCTGTTAATGGTGTCACCTTACTGGTAATACCGGATAGGGCTTTGCAAGCTTGCTTGCTAAGGATGCCTCCCTCTCACCAAACAGTGCCCCTCATGTTACTATTGGTGGTCTTATCATTTGTGGTCAATCAACGACTTGCAAACAAGATGGATAAGCCCTGGTCACACTAGGCTGGTTTACTAGGCACTGCTTGCTGCCGACTCATGGCAGCAATAATAAGCAACGGCTACCAAGTGTTCAAACTTGTCTACTTATCACTGGTATTAACAGTGCTTGGCGAAGACATGGTCTACAGTCTCACAAGGTTATTTTCAAATTTTAGTGCATCCTGTGGTGGACCTCTCCAAATACCCGGAAAGTGCAAGCGGCGGCCAACAATGAGATTCAACCCTTTTCAGGGTTGGACACTATAGCGCAGATGAAGCCAGGGAGGCCATTGTAGCTCCTGGAGGTGAGCATACCAGTAGCGAATGGCAACGAGATCCACTTGTCCTTCTCTGGGCGGGTGGTAATATGGGCCTTCGTAGAGCCGGGCCTAGGCTCGGGGGTTAATCCTTGAGCTCTGGAAGCATGCTAACATCCTCTACTTCCACAAACCGAGTTAAGACCCAGCCTAAGCTTCTCCTTACTAACCAATAAGATTTCTTGGGTGTTTGGGCAAGGTATTCAAAATACTAATACTGAAAAGACTGACACGACATGTTCATGTGAGCAGTATGCTGGTAGAAGAGCAGTTTGGCTTTAAGGCTAGACATGCAACATCTCACCAGCTAGCCCGCCTTGTTGAGAAGGCCACAAGGATTATTATTTAATAGTCAAAAGGTGCATAGGTGTGAAATGATCACCTTTAAGAAGAAGATTCACAACTCACTTTTAAAATATTATTGAGTGGAAAGTTATTTAACAAATAAATGAGAATTATTTAATCTAAGATTTCTTTAGTATAACGTATATTAAAGATAGATTACCTACTCCTAGACATTCAAACGTAACATAAAATTATCTATCAGCGCTAATTAAGTGAAACACAAATGGAGAAAACTTAAATTCACATAATAGGCTAGTGGTAAAAGAGAAATATATTATACAGGTGGTGTTATATAATATATGTACTTTTATTAACTACTAGTCGTACCATTTTGAGAAATCTGCTATTAATTTGAGCCAAATATAAGTTATCATTTTCCAGTGCTACCTTTGTATTTGGGAGACCAAATATACTTGAAAATGACACTAAATTCATAAAAATTGAAAAGTATTATAATTGTAAACTAGTTTTAATAAATATTTGTAAAATTTCATCATTACTTTGAGCTATGTGAAAAGTTTTCAATCAGCAATGCCCCCTCTATAGTTGGTAGACCTATTATAGGCCTAGTAAACTTTTTTTTTGTCAGATATTAATAATTCAATTTCAAGCACTAGATTAGACTAACTTGATACTAAATTGAACTTCATATTGAACTAAGAATGAAAAAAAAAACATTATTAGTCTAGTTTTTCACAATAATATGACAGTGGTTTAAATGGTAGGTTCACTGATCAACTGATAATGCATTGGATTTCAAACCAATGGTTGGGTAACAAACATGTATAAAGCTAAAATAATGAATTATTTTTATTAATTTGCCTTTCAAAGAGATTTTGTCACCTGTACTAAAAAAAGAGCATAAAAATAAATACGTGTAACTATAATTATGATATTTACCTTCAATTTTTTAATATTTGAGCCAAGTTTAGGTGTACGTTCTTTACGGATAACAGCTTTGGTAGCTGAAGTGGATCTGTCAACTGCCTTTTTCTTGCTTACTTCCAATTTTCCAGCATATTCAGCCTAAAAAGAAAATCAACAAACAATAAAAATCTATGACTTACTTACTCTGTGACATTAAGAGCTCAAAAGCTCATTGTTGCAATTACTAATGTATGCCAACTGTCCCAACTTCCGGTTAAAATTTTCGGCATTTTATTAGGGGATACACATCTTATGGTTATCACATTG
>CABFOW010006201.1:20646-34431 GCA_902141385.1 Timema californicum | reverse complement strand
GTTGAATAGGAGATCAAGGTTCAATTCTCGATTGAGTGTAGTTTACAAAATGGGTTTCAACTCTACCTCCACATAAATGTGGGTACACATCTTTTAAATATAACCATTCCAATCCCTAAAACCATTAGTGTAATTAGTACAAGAGTGTATAACCCGAATGGGTAGTAAGACACAGTGCTAAAAACATATTTCTAGCTTGCATTATTATATATATACATTTTCCCACCCCTTCACTGATCCCGTCCTTAACCGTTGGCCAAACGAACTAAGGCGTCAGTCTCACAATAGACTGGATTAGGATACTGGGGTTTGAATCCTGGTTGGATTAGGTAGCAACTGTCTTGCGACTCGTATCATTGCTGCCACCTATTGACTTTCGTAACCATGATCCCCTGGTTTCATAACTCACCCGTGGGCGGCTTGTATCGGTAATGTTATTTTGACGACAACTTTTTGTTTTCAGTCTGACGGCGCATTGACGACGTCGCAGCAAACTCAGGCCTTAACCAGCGTGTCGTCGTCTCAAGGATCCTCCTCTCAGCGGCTATTAAGGATGTGAATCAAGTGTGTACTGTGCTAACAAGAACCTTTTGAATATCGGGGTTTCTCGCTATTTCTTGTTTATCCATGGCCACAAGAAATGTGGAATATTATATCATATGTTGGCTATTTAAATAACCCCAATGTGTCTCAAGATTAGGATTTTAGTGGCTATATGAAAGAGGGATAGAAACACACTGAGGAACAAAAAAAACAACTTTTTACATCGACAAAAGAACACACAATACACTGCTGCCGCTGGTCAAAGGGGTAATGGCTGCCTCTTGAAGGAAAACTGTCGTTATTGGCCAATCCCTCGACCTGGGTTTAATTCTTTCCGTCGGTAGGGAGTGAAAAGTAAATGAATGAACAAATGGAACATTTTTATGTGGTTTATTTTATAAACGGTTTCTATAAGTATTGTGAAGACCTTGTGTGATATTCTTTTGATATATTTTGATTTGGACTGTTTAGCACCTTTTTATATATTTTTTAAAAGTGTTTAGTGTAACAATCTAACTTAAAAAAATAAATAAAAAAAAGTATAAAGTAAATCCGGATGTAACATTGAGTCATGTTCCTGATAAACACAACTTTATAGAAAACAAACATTATAAAAGTTATGTTTTCAATAAGATTCAATGAAAAGTCTAAGGGTTACATGACCTACAGTAGCCCCATGGTTTCTTTGGTGCTGGTTGACAGCTTTGAAAAGTTACCAGACCAAATTACACATCCCTACGCCAAACCATATGATCTTCAAAAACATTTGTTTAGCAGCTGTCACTTCTGACGGTCAAAATGTAGGTGTATACCTAGATGTTGACTGTCAGAAGTCAGCTGTGAGCTGTCAGTCAGCACCAAAGAAGCCACGGGGCTTCTGTATATGTAGAGACATGCAAAAGGTGAGGTTATCTTTAGGGGAAAAAGTGGTGTTATTTTTCTCAAAAAGTGTTGATATTATAATCTGAAAGTGGTGATATTATTTGCATAAATACAAGTAAATTTAGTATTCAAACAACTAGGATAAAACTGTCAACATTTTTCGTTCACGTTGTGTATTTAACTATTTACTAACATATTTGGAGAAAAGTCAAATATAGATACACACCAAACATTTCATGCTTAGTAATATCAAAATTGATATGGCCTATCAATATTATTACCTTAGTCTTACAAATAGCATTACGAAAATAATCAATTATCATCAACTCAGTTATATACCAAATAATAATAACACCAAAACATGTTGTCATAGAAGACTATAAACTTCTATCAAATATAAAGAAGGGAATAGAAATTAAGAAGATATTTTGACAAACATGACCGTCTGTAGCAAGGTCCATATATGTTAATGTCCTCGCTTGGACCTAGCGGGAAATCTTTTTGAATGCTATAAACAAAGAATCAAAATTTATGTATCGTAATGTGTAAAAGTATTTATGTTTAAAAATGAGGTGGCCCAATGGCTAGATAATTTTATAATAAAGGAAAGTTATAAAACTAAAGAAAAGGAAAAATAAACTACTAAGAGTAAATTTGATGAAGAAAGCCCACCTAGGGAAAGAGTTGGTACAATGTGTTTCTAACAGTTTCTTTAAAAAAATTCAAAATGGAGTAATCCATTGTTTGTGTTATTTGTACTTTCTTCTTCTTATTGTTTGATAAGGGCAACAATGCCGAAATATTATTCTATTTGTGTTAAAATGTGTGTGTGACTACTTCTAATATAGAAGACAGAAGAAAGGAACAAGACGTCACCTTTGTGCATTGGACTCTTCCCACATTTTTCCTCTTTCCCTAGGTGGGCTTTCTTCATCAAATTTACTCTTAGTAGTTTATTTTTCCTTTTTCTTTAGTTTTATCACTTTCCTTTATTATAAAAAATGTGTAAAAGTAGAAATAGTGATTTTTGATACTAACCTCAGGTAAAAAAAAGCTTAAATATCCTGAAAACACCAATTCTTCCTGTGATCCATTTTATACCTATAAAATAAGTTAAAAAAAAGTGCTATCATCAGTGTTACCACATGGAAAATTATGTATATTGCATGATGTGGGGTTTGCCAAATTACAAATAAATTGTGTTTATTTAGGGAAAAAAAAAGCTTAGAATTATGTTATTAATGTGAAAAGAGTAGACTTTGTGTAGAAATTTGTTTTATCACAAATGTGAATTTTGCATGGCCCTACTTATATATGACTCATTGTATCCCGCGGGGGTGAACTGGGTAACTTAAAGGTATGAAAGAAGGTAAGGGCAGGGGGGGGGGGGGGCGCCATTGCCNGGGGGGGGGGGGGAGGCATTTCCTGACATGGCAGTTAAGTCGGCTGATAAAACATGACCAGTTGTGGATATCTTTATGTAAAAAAAAAGTTTCACATTATTAACATCATTTTAACAGGAATTATATTTGTAAGAAGGTTTAATAGAAACATATAAAAGGACCAAACACAAAATGGCTCTTACAATGAAAGGAAGAACACGGCTCACAGTTTATAAAGGAAAGTGGTGGGAGGACAATCCAGTAAATGGAGAGGTTTAGGTTCGAAACAGACTGGGGCAGAGATTTGAAACAGTTGATATACTGTAAAGTGGGTGGATTTGTTGTGGTAGCCATAAACATAAGTTTAGTTGATGCGTATAATAGCTTGAACTAAAGTTTGTCCCTTATTGTCTTTGGATCTGTTAAAAGGAAAATATGAGAATAAAATGTTAATGTGGTGATAAACTTTAAACAGTTGATTCTTTCATGTTCTCTAAGATTAAGATTTAAGATTTGTAGGTAAAACTAATATTTTTGTCTGACCCCTTTCCATTTTATGATTAAGAGTTTTATTTTGTACCTATTTATAAATTTTATATGTTTTGATGTAAAAGAAAGCTGAAATAAAACATTGATCAAAGAAATCAATTTATTGGTTGGTTAATTTTTTTAAATTGTTTAATAACTCGAAATACATTTATGTGATGTAATGAATACAATTTAATATATGTTTAAGTAGAAAAGTGTATTTTGTATACTTGTAATATATACCAGTAAAATAATATACACCATAATTGATTATTCGGCCTAAGTGGTGGCATTCTGGGCCGTATAACACACGTAGCTACGTCTCTCATACACCTACCTTGACATATCTTCAGTTTCCAGCCATATCAAAACGACCAATAGTACTGTGTTATTTGCCAATTGCATGCATAGCATTTACACTTTGCTATATCCAATGTAACACTTGTAAGCTGTTTGATACACATTTTTTGATACTATTAATTATTAGTGGATATCATAGGTGCTGACTTTCGGGGCGCTTCACATACTCAGCACCCCAAATATTTCAAACGGCGCTAGTTCTACCTTGGATATAGGGTTTCACTGAGAACAGTGTTTTATGGCGTGTCGAAAGGCAGGTGCTGCCATCTGATATGCAAGCAAGTGTGATTAAGTTGGTAGCACTCGCCACTCGTGAACCAACAGCCTGACACTTTGGCAACATGTTTCCATTATTGTTTGGTGAGTGCCAGTACTTGTATGTATTTCTGTGTTAATGTTTTTTTTAAAAATTGTTTTAAAAATATATTGAGACTAAAAATTACACCTTAATTTTGGGTATTTTTTTAAATACTCCGCTTGAAAAATTTGCAAATGTTATACCATCTCTAACTCCTTTTTATAGAGCACCCCAATGTTTTTAACAAATCAGCGCCTATGGTGGATATGTACGGGTTTGTTTATTTAAAATAAATACTGGTTAACACCGGGGCTGGATAGTCTCGACTCGGTGAACAGTATTAATTGGCTCTCTTCTCGCCACAAATAGTTTAAAAAAAGCAAAAGTTCATCTCATATTCCAAAACAAAGAAAGGGTGGTACACAACATTCCTGAACAGCCCTTCTTGCTCTTTTTTTCATCAGAGCCTGTTATAAAGAGTAGACCCTTGACAACAAAAAACCCTTAAACCCTTACCCATTTTGACTCTTCTTTCTTACCCGCCCACCCTTGAGGGCCAAATAAAGTGAAAGTATCTGCAGTTCTCCTCTATGTTCAGAAATGTAAAGATGGAAACACTCGTATCTTTTCCTATTAAACTTTAATTCTTTGCTTTTTAAGATATTTTTATGTTAGGGTTATATTATATTTGTAAGAAGGTATAGGAAAAGTGGATAGAAACATATAAAAGGGAGACAAACACAATATGGCCTTTACAATGAAAAGAACACAGTTCACACTTCACACTGCTGCCAATGGACAAAGAGGTAATGGTTGCCTCTTAAAGAAAATCGATCGTCACCGCCCAATCCCCCGACCTAGGTTTCATTCTATCGGAACACATCAGGGAGGGGTGTGAAACGCGCAACGCAACTTCCTAAAAGAGTAAACCATTAAAAACACAAAAGGGGAGAAAAAGGAAAATGGTAAAGAATTATAGAACACATAGAAAGGAACCTGTAATGTTAGGGTTATTTAATTCATACATTCAGCTGAATGTTAAATTAATGGTCTGGTTGTTAAGTTTGTTCTATAATTATATTGACACTGAACCACTAATAAGCAGTACTAGTGCTCTAAAACAGATTTCAATTAAGTTATTATCTCAAATTTGATATTTTCTTGAACCCTCGAATAACTGGATTCAATGTTTGCATCCCTGAAACACTTATTTGGAATTAGTAAACTGGGACTTGAACCAACTTATGTCGGAGGGAGCGGGACGATGCCTTGGTGATCTCTACCTATCGAACATTACCGCAGAGATCCAATAAACTTGTGTACAGAGAGAACAGCTCTATTTTCTATCACTTGGACACCGAATGACTTACAAGGAGGAACTGAAAAACATGATTTAGTTTAAAAATGACACCTGTACACAGGAATAGATTTGGATACCTTTGTCTCAGTACGCCAATGTTCTAATCGTCGAGCTATATCTGTACAAATTGTCAGCATAAAACCCTCCCAAGTCGAAGATGGCCCCTTTTATCTGATATTTTGTAATATTAATCACTCATTTTGTAGCCGACAACATCCGCACGTCCATTACAGACTCTACCTTAAAATAGGAGTAAAGAATGACCCCGGGCACAGGTCGACTCCTGTATAGCACAGTGGTTAGAGCAATGGTGTACTAAGTCAAAGGTCCAAAGTTCGATTCCCATGTCCACGTGTACTTCTTTAATTTAAAGAATATGATTATAAATGGCTATAGCGATATTGAACAAATACTATTTAATCCATCGTGAGAAGCATTTGCTTGGAGGAGATTGAAACACTATTTACAAAAACAACTCAACTACATGATAAAAGTAAGGCATGCTTACCATTTACTTAAACTTATAGAAATTAAAATTATCGTCAGATTAGAAACATTCAATGTGTAGATTAGCTCGGACGCCAACAAATTAAGACTGGTGTGCTCAACTCGATAGTCTCCAAGATTAGGTTCAATCCCCAATCGGACACTATTTTTTTTAAAAATAACAATGTAATTTTCATTGTCTTTTTTTTTTTACAACTCCCTCCAGTATAATTTTCACTGCAATTACTTAAAAGTATACATTAAAAAAAAGTCCTCTGTGCTTGTAAGAGACACATTAGTGGCAAGTATATAGATAAAAGAACCAGTCTTGTCCTGTTTGGTCCTCTGGCGACGAGGTAGGTCAGGGGTTCAAATTAAGAGGGTGTCTTTTCATAAAATGTTTTCCACTCTCCCTCCATGCACTACAAGGCTCATTCGAATGACAACAGCTCTTAGCTCAAAAGAGATCAAAATTCAGGGAGTGAATGAGATTCATAGAATTTTTCTTTAACATCACATTCTAATACCTGTTCAGGTAGAAGACATACTCGTATATAATTACTCTTAATGAGGTAGGGACGAGGAAGGAGAATAGAAAAGCCATTCATAAAAATCCTCAGTAGATCCGATTGGGCGTCGAACCCCGATATACCCTTCAACAGGTTGGGAGGTGACCTGGCGGCCGGGGTTCAATCCTCGGTCCCGTCAAAGATTTATCTGATTACCAAACCCTTCCTTCACCTCTGACAAGACATCTTGTGAATGCGAGGAATGCCAGGCCTCCACCGTGGTTCGGATTCCACGTTAAACTGTAGGTCCTCTATTCCATCTCACAATCACCCTACCATTACACATTAGCGAAAGTACGTATTACCAGAAGGGGTAGTAAAACGCGGTGATAATAATAATAATAATAATAATACCTATAGCGTAACGGTATAATCTAGTAAATTGCTATCAATGTTTATAGATTTTTATTTTAAGCTTTCCTATCTACACCTTACTGTATTATATGAACTGTTCAACTCGTCCGACCAACAAATCGATTCTCTCTGATATTATCGACACTCACTCGGGGCAGTGAAGCACCTGAGGAGGGGTAGAATGGGGGAGGGTGGGATAGGAATTTCTCCTCCTACCCCCTTTCCAAACTCATACATAGCTTCCATAAAAGTTTAAAACTTGTATCGCACAACTAAAGACTTGAAAATATGTCGACTGTGTAGGAGGAGTTTTAAACGTAGGATTACAACTTGAAAATTTATATTTTGTTACACAGATCTAAGCTTCTCCTAAAATGCCGAACAGAAAAAATAAATTTAGTGAATATTAATAATAATATTTAGCACCGCGTCTTACTACCCGTTCGGGTTATACGCTTTAAGTACTAATTACTCTAATATATTAGGAATTGGCAAGGTTGAATTAGAGGTAGTGAACTCGCATTTGCGTGGAGCGAGAGTGGAAAACCATTTAGGAAAAAAACACCCTCAGTTCACCCGACCGAGATTCGAACCTCGATCTCCCCGTCCTCAGCAGTCGAGCTCAACATGACAAGCGCGTTAGCCAACTACGCCACCGAGGCGGGTGAGTGATTATTAGTTTCAATACATTATATGAGAATAAAGTATGTCACAAAGGTTAAACTTGGTATCACTGGTGCTGATAGAGTGTATAGTGTGAATCACAAGTCAAGCTGGACATCACTTAGGCTACTCGAGTGTATAGTGTGTATCACAGGTCAAGCTGGACATAACTTAGGCTGCTCTAGTGTATAGTCTGTATCACAAGTCAAGCTGGACATACCTAGGCTGCTTGAGTGTATAGTCTGTATCACAAGTCAAGCTGAACATACCTAGGCTGCTTGAGTGTATAGTCTGTATCACAAGTCAAGCTGGACATCACTTAGGCTGCTCGAGTGTATTAGTCTGTATCACAAGTCAAGCTGGACATCACTTAGGCTGCTCGAGTGTATAGTCTGTATCACAAGACAAGCTGGATATCACTTAGGCTGCTCGAGTGTATAGTCTGTATCACAAGACAAGCTGGACATACCTAGGCTGCTCGAGTGTATAGTCTGTATCACAAGTCAAGCTGGACATGACCTAGGTTGCTCGAGTGTATAGTCTGTATCACAAGTCAAGCTGGACATGACCTAGGTTGCTCGAGTGTATAGTCTGTATCATAAGTCAAGATGGACATCACTTAGGCTGCTGGAGTGTATAGTCTGTATCACAAGACAAGCTGGATATCACCTAGGCTGCTCGAGTGTATAGTCTGTATCACAAGTCAAGCTGGACATACCTAGGCTGCTTGAGTGTATAGTATGTATCACAAGTCAAGCTGGACATCACCTAGGTTGCTCGAGTGTATAGTCTGTATCACAAGTCAAGCTGGACATCACCTAGGCTGCCCTAGTGTATAGTCTGTATCACAAGACAAACTGGACATCACTTAGGATGCTCGAGTGTATAGTCTGTATCACAAGTCAAGCTGGACATCACTTAGGCTGCCCTAGTGTATAGTCTGTATCATAAGTCAAGCTGGACATACCTAGGCTGCTTGAGTGTATAGTCTGTATCACAAGTCAAGCTGGACATACCTTAGGCTGCTTGAGTGTATAGTCTGTATCACAAGTCAAGCTGGACATCACTTAGGCTGCTCGAGTGTATAGTGTGTATCACAAGTCAAGCTGGACATCACCTAGGCTGCCCTAGTGTATAGTCTGTATCACAAGTCAAGATGGACATTACCTAGGCTGCTCGAGTGTATAGTCTGTATCACAAGTCAAGCTGGACATCACTTAGGCTGCCCTAGTGTATAGTCTGTATCACAAGTAAATCTAGACATCACTTAGGCTGCTCGAGTGTATAGTCTGTATCACCGCAACCCACAGGTTTGTCCAAATGACAGGTGATCCATCATCGCCGAGTTGAATATCAGCGCTCATGTTATGACTGGGGATAAACGAGAACCAGGAGTTTAGTCGATAAAATAAAATTTCTAAAACAGATCTTAAAATATTTTATTTGTAGATCTAGTATATTATTATTATTAGCACCGCGTCTTACTACCCGTTCGGGTTATACGCACTTACGCTAATGTGTAATGGTAGGGTGATTGTGAGATGAAATGGAGGACCTACAGTTTAACGTGGAATCCGAACCACGGTGGAGGCCTGGCATTCCCCACATTCACAAGATGTCTTGTCAGAGGTGAAGGAAGGGTTTGGTAATCAGATAAATCTGTGCCGGGACCGAGGATTGAACCCCGGCTGCCAGTACAGAAGTCTGACACCTCACCCCTAGACCACCAGGTCACCTTCATCTAGTAGATGAATTTGGTATTTTAAATAAATACGTAGTAATAGTTACTCTGAGGAAAATAATACAGTTGGCAAATGCATACTCTTTCTCGGTCAGTAATTCGTTAAATTTCGAGTGCTTAGCGACTAGAATATCTAGGGCAAGGGAATAAGTAGAGAAGGGTGAATATTAATCACCAACTACATTGGTATCACCTTGTAGTAGCGTTATAAACCACAATGTTAATAAATAATGACATACTATATCTACTTTCATAGGAAGAACCTTATCAACCTATACAATATTGACAAAATAATAAAATGTTATCGGTGACCTGGTGGTCTAGGGGTAAGGTGTCAGACTTCTGTGATGGCGGCCGGGGTTCAATCCTCGGTCCTGGCACAGATTTATCTGATTACCAAACCCTTCCTTCACCTCTGACAAGACATCTTGTGAATGTGGGGAATGCCAGGCCTCCACCGTGGTTCGGATTCCACGTTAAACTGTAGGTCCTCCATTTCATCTCACAANCCCTACCATTACATATTAGCGTAAGTGCGTATAACCCGAACGGGTAGTAAGACGCGGTGCTAATAATAATAATAATAATAATAATAATAATAATAATAATAATAATAAAATGTTATCAATTTTAACAGCAAAAAACTATTTGTTTGTGTGTAAAAAAATTCACCTCAAATGTCCATTCTTAATAACAATCAAGTTGTAAATGTTATTATTATACTACTATAAAGCCACACGGCTGACTCACTCAATGACATTAATGTTTACCCACTTACAGATGAGATATAAACTTGAAATTTGGCAAACTTCTAACTTCTAGCTTGTAACCTACGGGGGTGGGGTGCGGGGAGGGGGGGCGGTGGGGGGAGAGTTCCTAAAATAATTCAAAATGTCGGAGCAACTTTAAAGTTGGCGCGGACCTTTCTTTGGAGGTCTCTTGGGGCTAAACAGTAAGACCTATCAAAAAACTGCTCTGGAATTACATTAGTTTACATCCACTTGTAAAGAAAACCCATTGGGGAAATGGGGCGGAGCCCTATAAGAGCAAAGTGAGTTATTATATAAAATATCGTCCTCATGCCTGAGTGGTAAATGAGGAGAAAGTGAACGGTTTGAACAGGGTGGCTTAAAGCGGGATATTTGGTTCCCAGACGAGGCACTATAGTTTATTTTACAGTTTGCATCTTAATTTCCTCCGGATTTTCAAGTTTACTGTACAAATCTGGGATGTACAACATAATAAATATGTCCGATTTGTCATGATAAACACGTTTAAAAAGATTTTTTTTATTTATAATACAAATCAAGATCGATAACTAATAATTTCACTAACTGCGACCCTTAAAATAAATATTTTATTTGTTTGTCCTAAAAGTGTGATTTTTTAAAAAATAAAAATAACTCCCTGAATTAACACTCTAACAGGGTATCTGTATATTTACACTGCTGGGGTATGGGAGAGTAGGATACAGTTTAGAGCAAGTGTTCCCACATTTACATGGTGGGAGTGTGGAAATATTTATGAAATCAACTCTCATAAGAACATCCTATTGGGATATGAACCCCAGCCTTCCTATCACCAGTAAACAGGACTAGACGAGGATGACGCCTTAACCCGCACGATCATCTCTGTACATGTCTCGGAATAATCTTAGTTTTAATATTCCTAATGGCCAGTAGCCAACACTTTTCACCATCAACATACTGCTCTCCTAGCTTATCATGATTACAGCAGTTCAAGTGTCTGATAGTCAGTTCTGACACTAGAACGCGTATGAAAATGACGCGTCAACTAAGGCGCCCACGTATCATCAACGGACGCTAATCAAATCGGGCAACGGATGAGTTGACTTTCTAAACACCCCTCCCCTTCCTCCAGCCGTTTTTTTTTACACCTCAGCGTTAGACAAGTTGCCTAGCGAGTTGCTTAACAGGGGCAAACTAATTTCCTTGATATCGATCCTAACATAAGCTTCTTTTTATACTCGTGGGAAAATCCCATTAAAACTGTACGAGGCAACTGCCCCCCCAGACCCCCTCCCTATGCTTCCCCCCTCCCCCAACCCAAATATGCCCTTATAATATGGATAAACAAAAACATATACATATATCGTACTTCCCTCGACCCCGGTTCGATACCAGCCGTGAACGGAAGACGCGTCTAACACGCATGCGCGAGACGTTACTAGACCGTCGCTCCCCCTCCGTCAGTCTCTGCGCATGCGCCGTTTCCCCCCCATTTTTGCACCGAACAGCCTGCATGGCGTCGACAGTTGACTCTTTTTAGATCTGACGCTCCGTGTGTTTATCTATATACATATATAAACAAAGTATATTTGTTTTGTTTTATTTCCGGGATTCGAACCGATCCGTCCGTCACACGTTTATTTTTTCCTGTCGTCAAGTGAGCAACGAACGAACGAACCAACCGATAGTTATGGACATCCGACTGAACGAGTCGCGGCCGGGAATCTTGGCTCTCAATGGTGAGTCCTTGGTTCGATCACTTTTATACACANCTTCGATGATCACGTGGTCTAACAATTCACACTCACAATAGACTGGGAGATCGGGGTTTCAATCCTTGTCTGGTATACTAAACGGTTTAACCGTTCTCCCACCACGCAAATGCTGGTACACATCCTTCCTCATCCTTAATAAATTAGCGTAGTTAGTATATACACGTATACACCGAATGGGTGGTAAGATTAAGTGCTAAGACAAAAATAATTGTTGATATTACTGTTTGCTGATGATGGGGAGACAGGGTTCAAATCCCGTTTGAGTCTACCGAGCGTGTTTTTTTATTAAATGATTTCCCACTCTCCTTCCACGCAAATGCGAGTAGATTACCTCTAGAAATCTTGTTTCTGATCACTGGCAAACTATAGATAATCTGAACAGGTAGTAAGACGCGGCGATAAAAAAAAAGAGAGGACATTCCTGTTATTCAATATTGTGTTTGTTTATCAACTTTTATCTCGGGGTGGTAGCACTGTTGAGCTCAAGGTCCCAGGCTCGACTCTCGACATGACAGAAATATATTTTTATATTGTTTGGGAAATTGAGGACATCCCCTTTTAACAGTTGAGGAATTAACGGCTGGAGGATTGGATATTGTGTATGTTCTAGAAGTATTTTTAACACCACCGGCTTACCACCCATTAGGGTTGTACGCATACTTACTAATCACTAATGTCTTAAGGGATAAGAAAGGTTGAATTTAGAGGAAGTGTACCCACATTTGCGTTGAGAGAGAGAGGAAAACCTAGCAACCGTTTTACACCTTAGCTGGGTTCGAAACACGATCTCTTATGATAGGTAATACATGTTATTGCGGGATTGACGCCTTAGACCATTCGATCACCGAAGTGAGTATTCAAAAATATAATTAGTCTGTAAGTCATAAGTTATATTATCAGTCTGTTCAGGTAAAATACCTCAACTATTATTAGAACCATACAATTGTGTTTATTACCGAGGGATGATTTCTGGTTGAAAATAAGATTTAAAAAAAAATTACCCGCCTCGGTGGCGTAGTTGGCTAAAGCGCTTGTCGTTGAGCTCGACTGCTGAGGATGGGGAGATCGAGGTTCGAATCTCGGTCGGGTGAACTGGGAGGGGTTTTTCACAAAATGGTTTTCCACTCTCCCTCCACGCAAATGCGAGTTCACTTCCTCTAATTCAACCCTCCCAATTCCTAATCCATTAGAGTAATTAGTACTTAAAGCGTATAACCCGAACGGGTAGTAAGACGCGGTGCTAAATGTTATTATTATTATTTAAAAAAAATTAAACTCATTTCCCCTATTTTCATGTTGCTAAAATTCTAAATCATAATCTCAAATTTGAGACAATTAATTCGATCATTTTGACAAGAAAGAATAAATTGTATGTTTTGTTATTTACTATTTTTTTTTTTCATTTCTACTAATTATATACCGGGGGGGATTCCCGTGGGACACTCAGAATCCACGAGTCTAATGGTGTGATCACACTATAATCGGCTGAGGTATATATGTAAGGAAATAAGACTCACGCGTATACACAAGTTATTATAAAAATAGATCCCAATTAAACTTATTACTGAATGAACATCAGTTGGAGCTTTCATGCATTTTTTCCCCAACCTAAGTCAAAATTTTCAGTTTCTCGGCTAAAAACACCAATTTTACTACAGTAGATTACTTTTCCGATAAATTTTGCGGGCCACAATAGAGGCATCGTGGGCCGACAGTTGAAAACCGCTGTGGTATATAGCCAACCCATGGTTATGTTGATGCTATGATGAGGCGTTGTATTGTTTCGGACGGGAAAGTTTAGGAAAAAAGTCTTCCTTACATTTTCAGTGTATTTTATATAATACCAAAGAAAATTTATTTTATCAATCGTAGATTTAAACCCAACTTTCTCTTAATAATATTACAACTGGTGACCTGGCGGTCTAGGGGTAAGGTGTCAGACTTCTGTGCTGGCGGCCGGGGTTCAATCCTCGGTCCCGGCACAGATCTATCTGATTACCAAACCCTTCCTTCACCTCTGACAAGACATCTTGTGAATGTGGGGAATGCCAGGCCTCCACCGTGGTTCGGATTCCACGTTAAACTGTAGGTCCTC
>CABFOW010006201.1:0-11431 GCA_902141385.1 Timema californicum | reverse complement strand
CCCTCCTTCAGTAAGACATACACATCCCTCCTTCAGTCAGACATACACATCCCTCCTTCAGTCAGACATACACATCCTCCTTCAGTCAGACATACACATCCCTCCTTCAGTCAGACATACACATCCCTCCTTCAGTCAGACATACACATCCCTCCTTCAGTCAGACATACACATCCCTCCTTCAGTCGGACATGATCCGTCGAACAGACGAGGACCTCCCGTCTTGGATAAGCTCTACAGAGGTGTACTGGGGATAGTTTGTACTTAAGGTGTTCCTCACTCTCTTTACACGCATATGCGGGTACAATTGATCTACATTCAACCTTAATAAGCCCTAAATTACTAGTTTATTTAGTAGACAAGTATATAGTGTGGTTCTTTTAAAAAAAACTACGCTCAAGTGTAGAGTTAGGTGCGGAAAATTTGTTGTTGACTGGAAAACAAATATGTTTGCATTTTATACAGGGCTCTTCCTATGGAAATTGAGCTGTATGTAGTAGAGAAACTATCAATAGTTAAAATATTGGGACAGAGGGAGGGTGACGGAGAACAATAGGTTCCTGCCCCTTACTATTAGGCCACGTGGACGACACACGTGTCTTAGTATAGAATATTTGCTAAGGTTATATAAATGGCTGTTGAGTGACTGTTGCACTGAGGTTATTTGCTACGAGGGAATTCTCACCTCTTTGTGTTGTCGGGCCTGGCTCTGGGTTATTTAGTGCCTGTGACCTTTATAGCTGGGGGACAGGAGCAAGAAGGAACTAACTGCTGGGTAGTTCGGTTTAGGTGTGGCAGTGAACTATCAGGTATAAGTGTGGCGGTGAGCTATCAGGTATAAGTGTGGCAGTGAACTATTAGGTATAAGTGTGACAGTAACTATCAGGTAGCAGTGTGGAAGTGAACTATCAGGTATAGTCGTGTGTCAGTAAGCTATCAGGTATAGTCGTGTCAGTGAGCTATCAGATATAGTCGTGTCCGTAAGTTATCCGGTATAGTGTCAGTAAGCTATCAGGTATAGTCATGTCAGTAAGATATCAGGTATAGTCGTGTCAGTGAGCTATCAGGAATAGTCGTGTCAGTAAGCTATCAGGTATAGTCGTGTCACTAAGCTATCAAGTATGTGTGTCACTAAGCTATCAGTTATGTGTGTCAGTAAGCTATCAGGTATAGTCGTGTCAGTAAGCAGTATGTCTAATGTTCCCAGATGGCGGTGAGAGAAGTCTGATGCAGGGATGAAGGCAAGGCATGTCGACTACCAGACTACTACAGGAACAAACACTCACTACTATTGGGTCAGTACAATGCTTTCAACATCCTACAGCTATCATTTAAGTACGGTAGTTTCAAAATGTCACGACATTTGTTCGATGAGTGTCGTGGTGCACCAGTTAAATGAGGATTGAAAATGGGTGAGACCGATCATGTTAAAGGTCGAGCTTGTTTTTTTAATTTATTTTGCTGATAAGTACCGACTCCTTAGAATTATCATGGATATAAGGTGTTGTTGATTAGTGTGTTTGGTTTTCTCGCAGGTTGGATTCGTGCTCCTGTTTACAGGACTTGGTCTACTCGCAGTGTTGGCTTGCTGGTTGCGTCGGTGCAGGTAAAACCACCTTATGTCCTTCTATTAAGTTAACCTTAACGACCACTTGGTCTAGTCGCAGTGTTGGCTTTCTGGTTGCGTCGGTAGGTAAAACCACCTTATGTCCTTCTATTAAGTTAACCTTAACGACCACTTGGTCTACTCGCAGTGTTGGCTTGCTGGTTGCAGGTAATACCACCTTATATCCTCTATTAAGTTAACCTTAATGACCACTTGCTATAATCATGGAGCTGTTTTCATTTGTTTTGGTAAAACTAATTAATGTTAATTTACTAAAAACCTATTTTTTTTGAAATTTTTGGTTCCAAGCTTTATGAGAGAATGTGTTTAAGTGCGTCCTAATTAATCAAATATCCTATTATGGTAATGATAGCTTACCGACGATGTACACAAAAAATCGTAACTATAAACAAATATTCAAAGGAGGGAATTTTTAACTAAGGATTAAAATTGATAAGATGTATCCTACAACGATTAATTGAATTTACATTTATAAGTTATAAAGCCAATAGTTCTAAGGCTATTGACCCTCGATTCTTCAATCAGCCCTATATAATACTGTCACCGCGTCCTACTACCCGTCCAGTCTGTACGTACCTGTGCCAATTAAGCTAAAGGGTTAAGGATGATAAAGGTTGAATTTTTAGAAAGTGTATCTGCATCTGCGAAGAGGGAGATAGTAAAATCATTTAAATAAAACCACCCTCAATACATCCAACCCGGATCCGAACCCCGATATCCTCATCAATCCAGTATATTGTGAAAGTGACGTGTTAGTGCATTAGACCACCGGAGCGAGTCAGATATTATTAATTTAATGTGCACAAGTTGAAGTATAGCTATCTGCAAGATCTTGGAATCGGAATTAAATTATATTAAGTTAGAAATGAAAGCTTAAACAAGGTAATAAATCCCTAGACCTTTGTACCTGCACGACAGTGTCTTACCGCTCAGATATCCTAGACACTCTCACCAGCTGTATACAACATTATCATCATCATCATCATCACCGCGTCTTACTACCCGTTCAACCCGCCTCGGTGGCGTAGTTAGCTAACGCACCAGTCGTGTTGAGCTCGACTGCTGAGAACGGGGAGATCGAGGTTCGAATCTCGGTCGGGTGAACTGAGGGTGGCTTTTCCTAAATGGTTTTCCACTCTCCCTCCACGCAAATGCGGGCTCACTTCCTCTAATTCAACCTTCCCAATTCCTAACCCATTAGCGTAATTAGTACTTAAAGCTTATAACCCGAACGGGTAGTAAGACGTGGTGCTAAATATTATTATTGCTACCCGTTCGGATTGTACGTACTCACGCTAACGTGTAATGGTAGGGTGATTGTGAGATGAAATGGAGGACCTACAGTTTAACGTGGGATCCGAACCACGGTGGAGGCCTGGCATTTCCCACATTCACAAGTTGTGGTTAATACACGTCTTGTCAGAGGTGAAGGAAGGGTTTGGCAATCAGATGTATACAATATTGATTAAGTTTGTAAATTCTAGATGTGACTTTCCCTCCTACTGAAACCTTCATTTGTTATTTAAACTCCCTCCAACTCACCTACCTCTGCCAGTATTCGAACACAGGCCCCAGGGGACGTGAGACTATATCGACCAACCCGCAATTACGGTTGAGGGACACGTACAATCCCTTTACCCTGAAATATAGAATTATTACCTTGACTCATTACATTATGACGCTATTTTATAGCCTACACCATAGTGGAATCCATCAAGGTAGCAGTTCTTACCTTGACTGATTACACTATGGCCCTATCTTGTAAGCAACACCCTAATGGAGATATGCAAGGTAGCAGTCTTACCTTGAATGATTACACTATGGCCCTACCTTTTAAGATATACCATAGTGGGATCCATCAAGGTAGAAGTCTTACCTTGACTGATTACACTATGACCCTATCTTGTAAGAAACACCCTAATGGAGATATGCAAGGTAGCAGTCTTACCTTGACTGATTACACCATGGCCCTATCTTATAACCTATAGTATAGTGTAATCAGTTAAGGTAAAAGGAATGTGCACATGTAAAATTTAATTTTTAAAAATTTGAGCTGTTTTGGAACAAATGATGCCTTATCAATTTTTGATAAAGCAAAACAGAAATTGTCTGACCTGAGTCGAAGTTTTTAAACATTTTTACTTACTTTAGTGAATATAAAGCAAAGTGTGAACATGATTTAAGTTTTAACCGCACTGGTGAGCACGCAGACCAAGTAGTCTTATCTCCTAAGCGGTGTCTGGTGTGGGAATACAGATTCAATGCCCCGAGGTTTATTTACTTTTTATTATTATTTAGCACCACGTCTTACTACCCGTTCGGGTTATACGCTTAAAGTACTAAATATTCTAATGGATTAGGAACGGGGAAGGTTGAATTAGAGGAAATGAACTCGCATTTGCGTGGAGGTAGAGTGGAAAACCATTTAGGAAAAACCACCCCCATTTCACCCGACCGAGATTCGAACCTTAATCTCCCCGTCCTCAGCAGTAGGGCTCAACACGACTAGCGCGTTAGCCAACTACGCCACCGAGGCGGGTGTTTATTTACTGATCGTTTAACCGCTTACCAGCAGATGTGAGTACACTTCCTCTTAATTATACCTAGTTTTTACATAATTAGTGCTGATAAATCGGGCAGGAAATAAGATGTGCTAGGCAAAATACAAGAAGATTATATCAGATTAATTATGAAAATATATTATCTAACTTAGAGCAACTAAAATTAATGTTTTCACAAACCGCTACTTGTCTTTCAATTAATATGTAAATTTACCCTTCTCCTTTAGCGGTTTTGTCATAAATCAAAAGCTGACTTTCTGCAGGTCGCGTGACTGAAGACAGTCAAAGGCTGACTCCCCATTGCATGTTTGGCTTTCGAAGCGCGGGCTCCTCTATTAGAGCAACACTTCGGACAGAGTACCCCCAAGACGCCATCTTGGATAGAAACACTTCGGACAGAGTACTCCCAAGACGCCATATTGATTAGCAACACTTCGGACAGAGTACCCCCCCAAGACGCCATCTTGATTAGCAACACTTCGGACAGAGTACCCCCAAGACGCCATCTTGGATAGAAACACTTCGGACAGAGTACCCCCCCAAGACGCCATCTTGATTAGAAACACTTCGGACAGAGTACCCCCAAGACGCCATCTCGGATAGAAACACTTCGGACAGAGTACCCACCCAAGACGCCATCTTGATTAGAAACACTTCGGACAGAGTACCCCCAAGACGCCATCTCGGATAGAAACACTTCGGACAGAGTACCCCCCCAAGACGCCATCTTGATTAGAAACACTTCGGACAGAGTACCCCCAAGACGCCATCTCGGATAGAAACACTTCGGACAGAGTACCCACCCAAGACGCCATCTTGATTAGAAACACTTCGGACAGAGTACCCCCAAGACGCCATCTTGGATAGAAACACTTCGGACAGAGTACCCCCAAGACGCCATCTTGGATAGAAACACTTCGGACAGAGTACCCACCCAAGACGCCATCTTGATTAGAAACACTTCGGACAGAGTACCCCCAAGACGCCATCTTGGATAGAAACACTTCGGACAGAGTACCCCCAAGACGCCATCTTGGATAGAAACAGTTCGGACAGAGTACCCCCAAGACGCCATCTTGGATAGAAACACTTCGGACAGAGTACCCGCCAAGACGCCATCTTGGATAGAAACACTTCGGACAGAGTACCCACCCAAGACGCCATCTTGATTAGCAACACTTCGGACAGAGTACCCCCCAAGACGCCATCTTGATTAGCAACACTTTGGACGGAGTACACCCCGAGACGCCATCTTGATTAGCAACACTTCGGACAGAGTAACCCCCCAAGACGCCATCTTGATTAGCAACACTTCGGACGGAGTACACCCCAAGACGCCATCTTGCTTAGATACACTTCGGACAGAGTACCCCCCAAGACGCCATCTTGATTAAATGGCAACACTTCTAACATCAACGACTTTACCATTTGAACGATTAATTTATTTCAAAACCATCCAACTTAAACGAATCATAATCCAATATTTTTCTCCGTAAATTAAATGTGAATTTGGAATAAAGATGGCACCACAGAAGAAAAAAAACCTTTTCTCTAGAAATTTTATTACTTACAAAATTAAGTTAATGTGTGGAATGAACAGTTATTTTTATGGAATATTAGGTTCAAGAGAAGCAAATAAAACAACGATTTGATAAACCTTAAATTTTATTAAATATTATTAAGTTAAATTGAACGTATCTACTTTAAAATGGTATATTTGGTGTTAATCCAGCAAATTATTTAAAATGCATGCCAAAATTTTGTGGAATTTTTTGCAACTAGTTTATTTGTGCTAATTAGTGATAAGGATTTTTAACTACAGTTCAATTTTCAAAGAAAGAACCTTATTTGACAGGAAGAAATCTACTCGCTCTACTTTCATAGGAAGAACCTTATCTGACAGAACAGTTACTAGATCTAATTTCATGGGAAGAACCTTATCTGACAGTTAGAACAGTTACTAGATCTACTTTCATAGGAAGAACCTTATCTGACAGATAGAACAGTTACTAGATCTACTTCATAGGAAGAACCTTATCTGACAGCTGGAACAGTTACTAGATCTAATTTCATGGGAAGAACCTTATCTGACAGCTAGAAAATATACTATATCTTCTTTCTCATATCCATACGTCAAGTCAAATAACTTACAGCTGACACTTTTGATAGATATTATCAATACCTACAACATAATAAAAAAAAGGTAAACTATTATCAATGTTGAACCAAAACAAATATGTTTGCCATTTATAACTTTTTTCATACCAAAATTTGTTCTATAGTGGCCCAAATCAGTCGAATCCTTAACGTTTTATAAATCACTACTAAGACGATACTCTTGCAATCAAAAGAATGTGTTTTTTTTAATCTCCAGAAGGGGAATTTCCTCAAACAATTGACCGACGAACAGATACTTGTACCAATGTTATCATACTGGCACGAATCTACTTGTCATGTAAACCTCCAAGATGTCCGCTGGTCGTGTTTCAAAGTAAGTGGAGTACTCTCAATCGATCAAGTCACTCTAGTTTTACGAGATTAGACGTCCCCAGGTCGTAGCATTACGTAACGTCTCCTCGCGTTTCTACTAGTTTTATTACAGTCGAGGGAAAAAGAGAAGAGGAAACTAACCCCCCTTTCACCCCCGCTTTCCCCTCCTACGAAGATGAAAACTCGGTCAGTTTTCTTGACCGGTCCGTGAAAATGACACGTGTTCTTAGTTTTTAGCTAGCACTGACCACCAAGGATCTATTGGTCACGTCTAGAAACGGTTTCGGCGTCGGATTTAGTGTTTCCGTCGTAGCTCTGTCGGATTTTTTTCATGCGAATACGTCACCGTGGAACACACGTGTTCGCGTGCTTTGGACACGTGTCTGTCACATCAACGCTTACTATTATTTTGTTTACATTCAAACATATTAAGTTACCATTTAAACAAGTACTTTAAGATCATGCTTAGACAATTTTATGTTGGCTGAATTGCGCGGTGTTTAATATTCATTAGGCTTACATTAAAAAAAAATGCTATAAAATAATTTTAATATTTAAATTATAATGATTTTGAGATCTAAGCTTTAATGGGCCCATAATTTTTTTTTAAAAAATCTCGAAATGTATTTCCTTTATATACACTTTATTCCAAAATTTATTCTCGAAGCTCTTTACTATTGGGACGCACCAACTATTTGTGAACACGTGCTTCTTTATTTTTGTTATTTAATTAATTAGATAATTAATTAAATATGTTTAAGCTGCGGCGGACTGGTAGCAACAAAATGAAGGTTGTCATTTATTATTATAAATAATAATAATAATATTTAGCACCACGTCTTACTACCCGTTCGGGTTATACGCTTTAAGTACTAATTACACTAATGGATGAGGAATTGGGAAGGTTGAATAAGAGGAAGTGAACCCACATTTGCGTGGAGGGAGAGTGTAAAACCATTTAGGAAAAACCACCCCCAGTTTACCCGACCGAGATTCGAGCCTCGATCTCCCCGTCCTCAGCAGTCGAGCTCAACACGACTAGCGCGTTAGCCAACTACGCCACCGAGGCGGGTGTCATTTATTAAATCAATTTGCAATTAATAGTTATTATAAATTAACCATGATTGATTGTTAATCATATATTCAGAGTTATTTCTTACCTGTTTCGGTGGCCACATGGTCTGAGGTGCTACTCACAATAGACTGCCGATGAAGGTATATCGTGGTTAGATCCCTATCTATGATACCGAGGGTGGTTTTTCCAAAGTGGTTTCCTACTTTCTCCACGCAAATGCGTGTAAATTTACCTTAAATACAATCTTCCCCATTCCTAGTCCACCAGCTTAGCTAGTAAATAAGCGTATAACCCTAATGGGTAGTAATACGTGGTACTAAATACAAAAAAAAGTCACTATTCTTCCTGTTTGTATAGCTTGTGTCTCAAATCACACAAAGTCTTCCTCGTAATTTATTTTCACGTCAAACACAGTTAGCCTTTTCTATCATTATCTTTAAAATAAAACATACAAATATAGATTACCTTTAATTAGTGTCATGTCTTGGAATGTTGCCAGTGTAAGCAGAGCTTGTTATAACTGTACCTATGATATGTTCTCTCCCGCTCTGTCCCCATTTGACCAATGAGTGTTCTACTGAGTGATATGTTCTCCCCCCTCTGTCCCCATTTGACCAATGAGTGTTCTACTGAGTGATATGTTCTCCCCCCTCTGTCCCCATTTGACCAATAATTGTTCTACTGAGTGATATGTTCTCTCCCACTCTGTCCCCACTTGACCACTGAGTGTTCTACTGAGTGATATGTTCTCCCCCTCTGTCCCCATTTGACCAATAAGTGTTCTACTGAGTGATATGTTCTCTCCCAGTCTGTCCCCATTTGACCAATAAGTGTTATACAGAGTGATAAGAACAATTCAAAAGGTACATTTTCAACTAATTTTACATAATCCACGATACTACATTGTAAAATTTATTCATTACCTATCTTTAATTAAAAATTGGATTTTTTATAAATTAAAGCTAGAATATTTTTTAGTGAATTTATTTTTTGTTTAAACCTAACCCGCACTTTTAAACAACGCTGTACGAATATGTGTTTTCAAAGCAAAACATTTCAAGATTGTTTTTGGACTTTATATCTAACGTTAATACAGTTTTTAATAAATACACAGATAATAAGTATTTATTCTATATACTATTTTGTATTTATTCCTAATGCTTCAAGATGGAGTTGTGTGTAGTACCACAAATATTTTAGTAATGCATTAATTCTTTATGAGGTTTCAATTATTACTAAACATACACTTGACACAAATATTTATATTCTCTTTAATCACTTCGATGAGGTTATCTTACACATTTTTGATAAAATAATTACATCTTACTATGATTTTATTATTGGTTAAAATGTTTTGGTTATATTTACATGCATCTCAATTTTTACCCTATCCTCTTTGGACATATTTTTTTCCCCCAGAAATATCTTGGGCAATATTTCACTCTTCCTAAGCACCTAGGCTACCTTGTTCACTGCTACTTCTCCACGGGGTACTAGTACAAAGTCAACCCAACACAAGTCAATAAAGTTTGTGACAACTCAATCGTTGTAAATTTACAAGCCAGTCTATGTAACAATAAATAACAACAAAACAAGAACCAGTCCAAGAAATGTTGTTAAACTATACAGCAGTGTTTAGGATAGCAAGTTGGGCATGAGGTATAAATATCAGGCTAACTTTGTCTGATTTTATCGTGGCTGGGAGGTCCACTTTCGAGACCCGGCCTGATGTACTGAGACTGTTTTTACTAGGTAGTTGGGTGACCTGGCGGTCTAGGGGGAAGGTGTCAGACTTCTGTGTTGGGGGTCCGGGGTTCAATCCTCGGTCCTGGTACAGATTTATATGATTATCAAACGCTTCCTTCATCTCTGACATAGACAATAAACTTTTTAAATTACAGATTTTTTTTAAAGACCTGTTGTATTAAAACGTATTTAGTCTAACAAAACAATCTTAAGGTCGAATACAAATTTCTAAAGAGATCTCATTATTAGGAGGAAATTTAGTTTTATTTGCCTTAATATAAAATTTGTTTTGTTGTTAAAGTGAGATGAAAGATGTTACATCCTTTTTAATTTTCATAGCAAAAAAATATTTATTTCCAAAATAATCTAAATAGGCTCCAGTAGATGGGTTTAGTATAAGTTTCCACACTTGATAATATCAACAACAGTTGAATATAGGTGACCTGGTGGTCTAGGGGTAAGGTGTCAGACTTCTATGCTGGCGACCGGGGTTCAATCCTCGGTCCCGGCACAAATTTATCTGATTACCAAACCCTTCCTTCACCTCTGACAAGACATCTTGTGAATGTGGGGAATGCCAGGCCTCCACCGTGGTTCGGATTCCACGTTAAACTGTAGGTCCTCCATTTCATCTCACAATCACCCTACCATTACACATTAGCGTAAGTGCGTGTAACCCGAACGGGTAGTAAGACGTGGTGCTAATAATAAATGTTGAATATTTGTCATGAGAATCGTGGACTTTGAACAGGACATTTTATATAAAGATAAAACGTTACAAAAAATTCCAGGACAACGTTGACGGATATTTAACAAATGTTGATACCTACAAGTGTGGAAAATTAAATTAAATCTATTTCCTGGAACAGTATTTTATTTATTTATTTGGTCTCTTTATTCCTCCTAAAAATTTAAAATTACAGACGTTAGAACACCCCTCTCCCCCCTTTCCAAACCGCCCTAATGGTATTAACACAATCCAATATGAAGTTTCCTTAATTGAGGAAATATGATACATATTACTTTATTTTGAAAAGGTATTCCAACATTTCACTGCACAGATTCAAAGTACTCGTAAAGTAATGACCTTGAAGTTTAAATATAGTAATAAGAATCTAAGGAGAGGGAGAATAGTTACCATAAAAACAAAACAATAAACATATCTGGAAGAGACACATAAATCAATAGATAATGTAAAAAATAACATATATCTTGTCCTTATGACGTCATCACATGAACAGGAATGTTCTCGTAGAGAATGTTGGGGTGCCCATAAAAGGGGCCGAAAGTAGAAACGTAAACGGATATAACAATTTGTGTTTGTTTTTTTAATTGCTCTTTCGGTTCTAGTGATAAAAACATTGTTTTCTCAAGATTTTGTTTTGTAAGCGCCTTCGCTAGTAGGCAAAATGCACGACACGGACGTCCTGCGGGACTGACTAGTCTGTAATTAATTTAACTACCTCTTGAGATAACTCACACGTGATGAAATCCCTGAACAGTTTGTATCAAACGTATGCAGCTCATTACTATGTTTTTTTTAAAAACATGATAGCCACAAAATCTCGACAAAATAATTTCCTTATCCTAAAACCAGAATTTCCCTGAATAAACCCTTATAGGAATTAATAAAGACCATTAAAAAAATTTGAATTACCCAATTTATTGTAGATAATTGTTTTTTAATTGCACTAAAATTAGATACTCAAATACCAATTGATAAGTCATCAGTAAATAAGTCTAAAAGTAATTAATGGTAAGGTTTTTTTTAGTAACTCTTTAATTTTTGTTCATCTTTAAAGATTTAAATCAAATTCTGGCAAAATATAGAGCTAACTCCGCTAAAACAACGATAGAAAGGGCAGGGTCAGTTAGAGTTATTGATAGAAGATATGTTTACATTATTAATGATAAAAATAATGCTGATAATAA
>CABFOW010006200.1:0-34436 GCA_902141385.1 Timema californicum | reverse complement strand
GGAGTTGTCAATTCTTTTTACAGTAAATATTTTATGAAGAACTTTAATGTGTTCTTACACATAATTCAGCTTGTAGCTATTAAAAAGATTTAATAGAATCCAATGAGCTACAAGCCTAAATATCGACGAGGAAATTAAAAGAAAAATACTATTCATACTTTCGGAAGAAGAGCTTTTAAACTACCTTTCCTTGTTACGGCCTTGGAAAAAAAACAGTTTTTCCTTCACATTAAATAAAGAATAATATCCTTTTACCAACTGAATAACAAATATATAATATGATAACTTATGTAACAATTGTATTAATCATATAGATAAATTACCTTAATCATTAATGCATTGATCCAAACGTGGATCTTCTTTTTTATTTTTCTGAATAAAACACCTCACTGTTTCTTTTGTATCGATGCTATCCAATACATATTTGTGCATATGACAAACTGCAAAGGGCTTTAGTAGTTTTTGTGTCGTACTTGATCTTAACGTTGTTTGAACAGAGCTAATTTTGAGAAAAATCTATAAAATAGCGTTTGTGTCTCTGGGGATAAAGTGAAAGTGTATGCTAACGGTTCGTTCCGTTGAGAACAAAATAATCTTTCTTCGTCAGCGGTGGAGTTACTGCAAGTCATTGCAAAATGTCCAGCTAGCTGTATCTTTGTGACCGTGTTTCCTGCTCTTCTAGGTGTGTTACCAATAGGTTGTAGTGTATTGGATTCTTGGTTTTTCCTCCATCTACCTGGAATGAGCTGTCCTCTTTCTTCTCTGTCGAATGTCCCATTTGGTGTGTAACGATTCCTTGAGGCAGATCGTTTACGTAGAAAATTATGTAGATACATCACTGTTAAAACAACCTTCTTAGCTTTCTCTGGTCTTAGTAATATTGGTTTCCTAAGAACTCGAAATACTGAACTAGCTACACCAAAGGCATTCTCTACAACTCGGTGGGCTCTGGACAAGAGATAGTTTAATATTATTTCAATTGAACCATTCAGTGGAGATTCTCTGAACGGTTTAATCATGTAATTATTTAATTCATATGCTTGATCTGCTAATATCATGTAAGGAACTTCTATAGCGTACGGAAATTGTAATATTTTTTGTTCTGGTACATTCAGTACTTTGTTTTCTAATTTTCAATATAATTGTTTGTTTTTGAAGAAACTCCCATATGATATTATGCTAGGGCATCCCAACGTTGACACATAAACATTTATAATTTGTATTCACTAAAGCTAACAATAATATACTGAAAAAGTTCTTGTAATTGTGAAATTCAGTTCCACTGTGCCACGGTACTTGTATCATCATAACGGGCTTTCCATCCATAGCGCCCAATGTATGAGGGAAATTTCACATCTTTTCAAAATCTTCAGCAATTTCTAACCATTGTTCTTCTGAAGAGGGTCCCTGAAATAAAAACAAAAATGTATAAAATTCATAATTGTTTCAGAATGTACGGGATCTACTTGAAGAGACTCAATATAATTCGAACGCTAGTACATCGACCGTGGGCACAACCACAACATCGACTTCACAGAGTGCAGTTACTTCAACACCAACTTCTCCTTTGGCAGGACCATCTCAACGAACGAGGAAACGCCGTTCAAATGACGACAAAATGGTTGAAAGTATGCTGAAGAGTGCATATAAATCTTAAGGAGGACATCGGAAGAGTTCAATTATCACTACGCACCGTTTGGGAACCCCTTAGCAAATGAACTGCGGAAATTTGACTTGCGCGCTTTACCTTATGTCAAAAAGACCATATTGGACATATTGTTTCAGGCAGATACTGGATGGCTCGCTCGCACTCATCAAGAATATTACACTGCTGGTTACTATACTGATTACTATAGTTATTTTTATCCTGCCAATTCTACTCCAACTCCCCCACCCCCTATGCCTTCATCCTCAACTCTACCACACACTACATCCTCCCCACATACATCCCTGGAACCTAGTCTCCCTTTACCTACTTCTAAAATTGATTCTGATCTCATCAACTCTGAAGAAACAACAATAATAGATTATTTCAAACCTTGAATATAAACTGTTAACAATATGTTTAAAGGTATTTTCAGAGATTAAAGTTATTATTGAATTATAATCTGATATGTACTTACTTTTTTATATATTCTTTTAATACTTCAATCAGCGCGTCACAAACTTCTGGAACAATCTCTGATATTGTTTGTTTCAATGTACGAAACAGGTATTTTAAGCTGGTAAATGAATCACCAGTAGCTAAGAACCTCAGAGTAACTGTTATTCTTTCCTTAACACTGATAGCCACTCGCATGTACGTATCACTTTTTTCACTGCAGAATCTATCAACTCCCATAGATGTTCAAAATCCTCGGAGGACATACGTACAAAATATGTGACATCTTCTTCAAAGCTTATATCTTCTAAGAGTCTATTCCCATATTCCAGCCTTTCCTGAAACTATTTTTTAACCCACCAACGTGGCCGTCGCTTTTGTTTGTTTTATTTTATAACTGAGTGCAGCACAATGTACGCAGCGGCAACAATCTGCACCTTTCGCTGTGATGAGGCCATGTCGTCTACTGACGTGTTTCATGGCTCGCAGTGAGCATTTGCTCATCAAAACTTTTGTGACGCACTGTCCGTACGCAGCTTAACAAACATGCCAAAACCACTGGCGACATATTTATGGTTTCAAGGACAGACAGACAGACACTGACTTGGGATGAGTTGTCTGCTCTACTCTGACCAAGCCGTTCTGTTTCGGCTATTGCGGTGTTCTATCAGACATATTTTCAATATCCGGGGGAAAAATATGAAGCAACTTAGCTCGTATCAGTTTTCATAAGTTTCAGATTGAATATTAATTCAAATGAAGTATCATTATAAAGTTAAAAGAAGTCATCATTAATTGATTTGCTCTCTCCATTTGTTTACACACGTTTAAGTATATAACATAATTAATTTGGCAAATGTTTACGCAATTAGTTGAAAGTTCATTGGAATAATATTTTTTCCAATTAATAAACCTCCTCAAGTACTTCTAACATTTCAAATATGAAATCCTTGCATTAATTTTTTTTTTTAATTTTTACGTTAGATGCCAAAATTTCACACTTAGAGTAAAAACTGTCCTTAAAATATATATTTAATTTATATTTAATACACATATCCAAATTTGGTTTAAGAAAACCTACTAATATATATATAATTATTACATTATTAATTTTGGGCCATACACCCTTAAGTAGGTCTTGAGTTTACGAAGTGAACTAACACTTTTTTCTTTCTTACAAGATGACCTAGGAAACACAAGTAGTAAATTAATTAACGTTTTGACATTTGAAAACAAATTCTGTTCACTAAGTGTGTTTAGTAACACTCACGGTTGGTAGTTGAAAACAGCGACATTTTGAAAGATGGCATTGGTTGAATACAACTATTTTGTGACAGTTCTGAAAATAAACGGATTTAGGGAAATTCTCGTTGTCTTGGCTACAGAGGCTGGAAATAATCACTGGGAATATTGGGGAGAAACAAGGGGTATAATTCCTTATAAGAAAACGGGGGGTAGGAACTATTTCCAAGACAAATTTACATATTAGTTATATTCATAGTGATTTAGTAAGGAGAATTATAATAATAATTATTCAAGGAACACCCAATAAGCAATAACAAAAGGATCTAATTAAAAATTAAAAGATAATAAGTGATATGAAATATAAGGAAAAAGTTAAAGACAGAAAAAATTTTAATTTGCAAAAAACATAATGAGATTATAAGAATTTGAATAGTTATAGATAATAACAAGTCTGAATAAATACATATTACATTATATAGAAGAGAAGATAGATTGAGTAGAATACTGGCAAGCCTATATTAATGAAAACTTTACAACTTTATAATTCCTATTAAGGAGTGTGAAATCTAATATAAAAAGAACAGGTTAAATACAGAATAGGTTAAAATACAGAAAATATATTAAAATTAGATAATACAATACAAATAAAAATCACATATTCTAATGTTACAGATTAATGAATAAACATTACAAAGAAAGTTATATTAGGTATAGTAATAAGTTAAAATTAGGTTTAAAGGTAATATTGTGATAAATTCAGAATTGTCAAAAGAAAAGTTAAAGTTTTAACCAATGCAAGTGAACAGGGAAATTAGGCAGAAAATTATTAGAGACGATAATTATACGTGAGAACTTGAAACACAATCGAAATTATGTAGAATATAAAAATTGATACAGAAAAGTTGTTGAATATATAAGTGTTCCTTAGCTGATTTTTAGTTCCACTTCTTAAGCCTTGAATGCCAGAGGGCCGGTTGACTGACTACATGTTTCGACGTACAAACGCCATCATCAGGCCTGAGGAAAACAATGTAAAATTAGAAAATATAAGACAAAAATTAAGAATTAAGAACACTAGACGATACCCAGAAAGAAAATACTTAATTAATTAGAGAAGGAAGATAAAGCTAACCTAACAGACTCATGTTAAGAAATTACAAAAAAGAGATAAAAATATAGATTATTATTAAAGTGTAGATATAACACTAAACTATCAAGCTTACCCCCAAATTAGGGCTAGATGTTGTCCATGTCACTCCAAAGTTGTAATAGTTTGAATAAGCAATCATTACATAAAATTTACTTGTCTAATGATTATCGGACCTATAACGTAAAGTGTCATTCATAAAAAAAGATAAGATTAAAAGTCAAGCTGCAAAATATATGCTATATTATTAACAAAAATATATTCTATTAGTATTTTTAATATTGAAATTGTCGTACTTACATCATTGTGAGAACCAGTTTGTTCCCAAATTCAGTACGTTATTAAACGTTTCCTATGTGAGCTTATTATTGGGGAGAGGGGCGTGTCCCTCCTGTACGCCCTCCCCTATACACCCCCCCCCCGGCTAAAAACGCCCGTGGGCCAATCTGCCCAAGGCAACAAAAATAGTGGGCCACCAGCAAAATAAATAAATAATAACAATTTCAGTAAACAAGAAACCATATTAATTTTAAAACGTCCACTTAGACCCAGTATACAAGTTAAATGTAGACGTCGATGTATTATGGTTATCTTGTAGTTAGTGAGATTACTGGTATTGTTAATCCGCTTCGTAAGTCGGCGTCATTCTTGCAACAGATTGGAGACTGTCCATGACGGGGAGCTTAGGGTTCGAATCCCATTTGGGTGTATTGAAGGTAGATTTTCCTAAATGGTTTGTCACACTCTCTCCACCAAAATGCGGGTACAGTTCCTCCTAAGTAAACCTTTTTAATCCCTTACACACTAGAGTAATTAGTACATGTGCGTATAACCCGAACATTTAGTAGGTCGCGGGGCTATAAAAAACAAACAAAATAAGCCAGTATTTTTTTTAAGAAGTTTTATGATAGTGCAAATAATAGTTACGTTTTTTTTATTAATAGCTATTTTTAAAAATCTGTTTAAATTGGTGGAACAGAAGAAAAAATGTCGTGGGTCATGGTTTGGACTACACAAGAATATGTAATGTTTGCCCCCACTCAAAAATGTAATACTATTTGATACTGATTAAATAAAGTATAAATACTTAATTATTTGTACTGATAAAAACAGGTGCGCCCAGGCACGATATAAACTGTCCCGTCACTTATATACATCTCAAAATCCTCCCTCCTCTCAAATTATACCATGGGCATTAGCCTTAACACCCGCCCCAACACCGCTGGTCAAGTGGGAAGATACGTCACTCTCGTTTGATCCGGTTTGTTGGTGATGGAGAGGTCAAGGTTCGAATAAAGCCGGGAGTGCTCATTTGTTTTTTCATAAACGGTTTCCCTATATTCCTTCCTCTCTTTCACCTTGAGAATGTGATCAAATTTCCGCTAAATTCGACCTGCCTTATTCCAACTTTATTGATGTAAATACGCAGATCACCGAGACTGGTAGTAAGAGGTAGAGCACAAACTAATTATTATTATTATTATTAGCACCGCGTCTTACTACCCGTTCGGGTTATACGCACTTACGCTAATGTGTAATGGTAGGGTGATNTAATGGTAGGGTGATTGTGAGATGAAATGGAGGACCTACAGTTTAACGTGGAATCCTAACCACGGTGGAGGCCTGGCATTCCCCACATTCACAAGATGTCTTGTCAGAGGTGAAGGAAGGGTTTGGTAATCAGATAAATCTGTGCCGGGACCGAGGATTGAACCCCGGCCACCAGCACAGAAGTCTGACACCTTACACCCTAGACCGCCCGGTCACCCTAGAAACAAACAAATGACCGCTGATTCCCCTCAGCACAATACAACCAACTAACTAGTCGTACCCAAATCAACATTATTGTTTGTCCGAATCAAGGAGTGTTTAGTTCGGCGGGATGGAATAAAACGGGAACTTGGGTATGTCTGACTTTTGACAGTTTTTATAGCAAAAAAATAATCGTTGGCTGAATTAAACAAAAATCGCTCCATTTGAAACATTTAGTTTAATTTTCTAAATATAATAATCTCGAAAGTTCTTGAATATTGGTAAGCAGCAACGTGGACAATTCCTAGAACTTTTTTTTTGTTGAGCGAATGGTTTGACATTGAACAGGGTACTAGACAAGGTTGTGTTATGTCTCTATGGTTGTTTGATGTATTCTCGGATAAGTGTATGAGGGCTGCTGGTGAGGACGCGGTTGGTGTACAATTGGACAATGTGAATGTGATCATGCCGTATTAACGGATGAAAAAGAAAGTGATTTGCAGAATGTATTACATCCCTTAAATGTGGAGACAGGCAGAATGGATCTTTGTAAAAATGTCTCCAAAGCTAAGGTGATAGTTTTTGATAAAGATGGACCAGGGCATGCTTGTCAACTTAGTCTAAATTGAAAACTTTTGAAACAAGAGAATGATTTTGTGTATATGGGTAGAAATATTTGTAAAAATGGAGGGATAGATGGTGAAATCGGCAGATGGGCGAATGCATCTCGGAGATTAGTTGAATGTACTCGTATGTGTATTATTGCATAAAATGAAGTAGTATCTGGAGTGTCCAGATGGCAGGATATATATAAAAGTGTGTTGACGCCAACATTGATATGGATGTGAAGCGTGGGTCTGTCAGGAGAAAGATCAAGGTGAAAGTGGTTGGAATGAGATATCCGAGAAATGTCGGTGAAAATCTCGTTCAGACAGAGTCTGTGATGAAAGAGGGCTGAAGGAGTTCGGTTTGAAAGGGAATCCAAAAGGTCAATGGGAAAGAGGCGAGCTACGTTTGTTTGGGCATATTGAGAATACGGGTATGGATCAAGTGATGAAGCAAATATATGAAGGTAGAGTGTGTGGATAGAAAGGAAGTGGTAAGCCATGTAAGGGAACTAAATGTTGTAATTGAATGTGTGAAAAAAACAAACATTAAACAGCGTTTTAAGAATAAAAGAGTTTGTATGACTCGGTGTATGGATGTTGTTGAAACGAAGGGAGTATGCAAGGATAGGGAAGTGTGGAGAAAGTTAGTGAGGATGGAATAAGTATGGAGTTGTTGTTCTTTGAATTAGATTAACAGTTTCTTACCTACACCGTAATAAAACTACGTGATCATGTATTTATGCATGTATGTATGTATTGTATGTGTTGTATGTATGTATTGTATTGTATGTGTTGTATGTATGTATGTATGTGTATGTGTGTGTATGTGTGTGTGTATGTATATGTGTGTGTGTATGTAATGTATTGTATGTGTTGTATGTGTGTATGTGTGTGTATGTGTGTGTATGTGTGTGTATGTGTGTATGTATTGTATTGTATGTGTTGTATGTGTTGTATGTATGTATGTGTGTGTGTAAATTTAAATGTAAATGTAAATGGTTTCTCCTCAAATGCCATTATCATCAAGACATATATTTAATAACTTTTGATATACATATTTTCAGAAAATTAAATTAAATTTATCTATAGGAACAGTATTTTATTTATTTTGGTAAAAAAAAAAGTGTTTGTTACAAAAACTGAGAAAAATTCTGATTTAAAGTCACATCCTATTTCAATCCTCATCAAACCCAGACATTTTGTGAGTTTTGTACAAGTCTACATCTTAGGCCTAGACCTATTTATTTTATAAAGACTTGACCATTTAGTTTTATGATATCGGGAACCCTCTCTTAATAGCATCCAACCAAATTATGATATTATTATTGCAGCTTCGATATTGAAAATTAGTTAATTTTGATAAGTTTATCTTAGAAATAAATGTTTTCGTAAAAAATAAAATTAAGTTTGGATTGGTTTGGTATTTCATTTTATTTATATAAGGTGTTTAAAATACACTTTATGAATAAAGTGATTATATAATCACACGACTTACAAACTAACTTAGATCTGGAACAGAAACGACCCTAAGAACCCGGCCGTTAATTTATCACTTTGACAGGATAAACTCACATTTCACCAATGATAAACTTTGTAACCATTCCTAAAATCGAACCCGAGACCCTCAACTGAGTGTACAGACAAGCTATCGAATGAGATAGGGTGTCTTAAATCTGTTTAGTAGAGCTAAATAATTTTCTTTTGAAAGCAATCCGTAATTTTCTAAAATTACATTTTAACTATTTAATGGTGACCTGGCGGTCTAGGGGTAAGGTGTCAGACTTCTATGCTGGCGGCCGGGGTTCAATCCTCGGTCCCGGCATAGATTTATTTGATTACCAAACCCTTCCTTCACCTCTGACAAGACATCTTGTGAATGTGGGGAATGCCAGGCCTCCACCGTGGTTCGGATTCCACGTTAAACTGTAGGTCCTCCATTTCATCTCACAATCACCCTACCATTACACATTAGCGTAAGTGCGTATAACCCGAACGGGTAGTAAGACGCGATGCTAATAATAATAACTGATAATTACTATTTAATATTGTGGAAGTTCTAAAATTTTGGGTACATTCTCGATGACTTTAATCTTCTTTTTTAAATGAAGAAAGTTGGTTTGGTTAACACTCCGAGAATCACTGAGGAAACAATCTATTAATATTGTAATGATATAGATGCTTCCAAAGGTTAAATATTCTGTTGGAAATAATGTGTAAAAATAAAGGTTATAAACATATGTTATCAAGTGTTATCTGGCTCCATGGAAATCTCGGGGGCATTCATTGCCTCAGTGATGTGTTTATTGAGCAATCCGCTCTGCTTCATGACACAGCATGTTACGGCAGGGTATTTAAGGAGTTAACAACCTGACAGCGAGCCATTGTGCTAACAGATCTGTCAACAACATTACCATCGAACATAATTTTGAAGTAAGTAAGTGTCAATATAAGGAAATACATTCAATAATCATCATCATCATTTTGTTAGTTACCTATATTTTTAAGCTTATAAAGTATTTTAAATATTAGTTTTAATAGCAAGTTATATTTTATAAACTATTTATTACAATTATTATTAGCACCGCGTCTTATTACCCGTTCGGGTTATACGCACTTACGCTAATGTGTAATGGTAGGGTGATTGTGAGATGAAATGGAGGACCTACAGTTTAACGTGGGATCCGAACCACAGGGGAGGCCTGGCATTCCCCACATGTCTTGTCAGAGGTGAAGGAAGGGTTTGGTAATCAGATAAATCTTTGCCGGGACCGAGGATTGAACCCCGGCCGCCAGCACAGAAGTCTGACACCTTACCCCTAGACCGCCAGGTAACCAACTACTTATTATGTTTTTTAACTTTTCATATTACAAGATGGCTTTTTGTAAGGTTATTACTATTCTTAAAGCTTTTTTCTTATTAAATTAACTAAGTATATTTGAGTGACATTATGTTTTTGATAATAATTAATAAGACTTTAATACAATTCATACCTATAAACTTGTATTTGTTTATACATATAATGAACACCGGTGTAAAAAGTTAGTATAACCATAAAGAAATAATATTTCTATTAATATGTAAGAAAAATATGTTAGTATTTTTTTAGCACCGCCTCTTAATACCCATTCGGGCTATACGCCTATGTACTAGTTACGCTAATGTGTTGCGATTAGGAAGGTATGATTTAAAGGAAGTGCAGCCGGATTTTCAAGTAGGTATAGCTAAAAAAACATTTAGGGATTACCCCCCTCATTGCTCCCCACCGGGATCGAGCCCATATCTTCCCATCTTCCGCAGTCTAGGATTACACGAGATTATTGTGTTAGACCACGTGGCCGCCGAAGCGGGTATTAAGTACTCCCGTAACGTTAAAGTTTGCTCCTAAGTTTAAGTTTTGTTAAATTATTGTAAGGGTTATTCAGTCAAATAACATATTATATTGTAGATCAAATTTCGATCAGGGCCATATTCAGACATTTATTTTTAGGCGATGAGGATTGGGGACTTGGCGGGGACTCGTGGGGAAGTCCCCCAATAGGAGAGATCAAGGAATGTTTTTTCATCAAATCTCTCCAAGTCATTCAGAGAATTTTAAAAACATAATTGAGGTTGAAGGTGTTATGAGTTTTAAAATGTCTCAATAAGCTACAGTTCATTTTTACTGGGAAAGACCTTTTATAAAAAAAAACGTTTTTTCAGACAAAGCTTATGACCAATTCATAATTTTTAATATAATTTTATAGGTATTGATACTATCTATCAAAAGTGACGGTTGGAGATCACATGACTTGACGTACCAATACGTGATTTAGTAACTTTCCTCTCATATAAAGGCCCTTTATATTAAAACAATACATTATTGTATATTAGAGACGTTGGCTAATTGGAGATTTTGAAGCTATTCTGTGTAGCGGGTTGCATCTTAGCTTGTCGCACCTAAGCAGTCTAAGCACGGTCACACTTAGACGCCAATGTAAGAAATAGTAAAAGATGGAAGAAAATAAGGTCACCCTGAGAGGGCTCTTTTCTATGTACTGATAACCCTTTCCCTCTTCCTATGATGGATTTACAAAGTCACTTTAATATTTTCTTCTTGGAAACATTTACTTGCTTTATAATTTTACCTTTATCTTGTTTCCTATTCTAGATACACATATGTCTCCACGGAAATTTATAATCTCAACGCCTTACATTATTGACAAATAATACAAATTTGCATTACAGATTAATAATTCAAAATTTCCTCAACTAGTGTGTCTTTTATGTATCCAATTAAGAGAGAAAGACAACATGGATATGGTATTTGAACTTGGGACGTGCCAGTGCTATACCAATGAGCCATCCTGGTTGTTCATATTTCATATACATACATTACTCTGCTTTATTTAAATGGTCATCATATATATTTTGCACGCATCTGCTTATCAGTATTGAGTAAGATAGTGAACCAAATGTAATATTAGAACTGTCGCAACGTCCAGGTGATGGCGGACAGTGTGTTTCACACCCGCTCTCTGGGAACCCCAGCCGAGGGGCTGAGGGACCAGTACGCTGACGGCAAAGCAGCTCGTGTCTGGGAAGTGTTCATCGGGGACAAGAACTCGAGGACCCAACACTACAAGGACTTCTTGGTGGGACTTCTGCGGAGGAAGGGGTGTCGAACTGTGTTGGATGTGGCGTGTGGCACAGGGTGAGTTGGAAGGGGTGTGGGATTGGAATATATGTGTCTAATAGTACAGGGTGAGTTGGAAGGGGTGTGGGATTGGGATATATGTGTCTAATCGAACAGGGTGAGTTGAAAGGTGTGTGGGATTGGGATATATGTGTCTAATAGAACAGGGTGAGTTGAAAGGTGTGTGGGATTGGGATATATGTGTCTAATCGAACAGGGTGAGTTGAAAGGTGTGTGGGATTGGAATATATGTGTCTAATAGAACAGGGTGAGTTGAAAGGTGTGTAGGATTGGGATATATGTGTCTAATAGAACAAGGTAAGTTGAAAGGTGGGTGGGATTGGGATATATGTGTCTAATAGAACAGGGTGAGTTGGAAGGTGTGTGGGATTGGGATATATGTGTCAAATCGAACAGGGTGAGTTGAAATGTTTGTGGGATTGGGATGTATGTGTCTAATAGAACAGGGTGAGTTGAAATGTTTGTGGGATTGGGATGTATGTGTCTAATAGAACAGGGTGAGTTGAAAGGTGTGTGGGATTGGGATATATGTGTCTAATAGAACAGGGTGAGTTGGAAGGTGTGTGGGATTGGGATGTATGTGTCTAATATAACAGGGTGAGTTGAAATGTTTGTGGGATTGGGATATATGTGTATAATAGAACAGGGTGAGTTGAAAGGTGTGTGGGATTGGGATATATGTGTCAAATAGAACAGGGTGAGTTGGAAGGTGTGTGGGATTGGGATATATGTGTCTAATCGAACAGGGTTAGTTGAAAGAAGGGTGGGATTGGGATATATGTGTCTAATAGAACAGGGTGAGTTGGAAGGTGTGTGGGATTGGTATATATGTGTCTAATAGAACAGGGTGAGTTGGAAGGTGTGTGGGATTGGGATATATGTGTCTAATAGAACAGGGTGAGTTGAAAGGTGTGTGGGATTGGGATATATGTGTGTAATAGAATAGGGTGAGTTGAAAGGTGTGTGGGATTGGGATATATGTGTCTAATAGAACAGGGTGAGTTGGAAGGTATATCTACCCGTATATTGGAAAAATAACACCATGATGAACTATGATTAATACTCGTTAAGGTTGTTCATTTTAGTATTCAATCCAAGGCTCTTACACGCTATTAATAATTATTTCTTACACTTTTACTGTCAACATTAGAAGTGTCTAGATAGACTAGCTGTGGGAGCAACGACAATTCCAACCAAAAGTCCAAGGTTTTATTCTTATATACTTACATATTCCTTCAATCAAATGAAAGTGTATGCCCCAATAGCCATCAATGTTTGTTTTCTCGACCTTTTAGGAATTGAGCCGGGGTTCCTCAACTTAGTGCTTGGTGATTTGTTACCAACAAAAATAGAGAGCTACAGTTTAATAATATACTTAATGTTTGATGTGGAACAATTGGTAATTATTATGATTGTTTATTGTAGTAGACACATTTGGTTAGGAAAATAATTGTATCTCATATTCTAGAAGGACTTTGCCATTCTCAGAAAATACAATTAATGTAATGTTTCTTCGGTAAACAATGAAATAATTTTATTAAATTATTATTGCTATTATATATATTTCTATTTATTAAAAGTGACAGCTGCAGATATCATTACCGTATGAACACATGAAAATAAATCTAGTTACCTTTTTATTTGTTTCTTCCTATGTAAAAGTACCTTATTCACGTTTTTTATTTGATGATGTGCCATGCGCAGAATTGACTCGATCATGCTTCTGGAGGAAGGTTTCAAGGTCACCTCGTTGGATGCCTCAGATAAGATGCTGAAGTACGCCCTCAAATCGCGGTGGGAAAGGCGCAGGGAGAAAGCCTTTGATGAATGGGGTAAGTTCCTCCACTGCATCTAAATGAGGGATGTGGGTTTCTAGTTTTGAGGGGAGTCTTAATGGGACCAAGAACTCTAGCAGTCTGATTAACAGATATTATAATTGAAGAGTTTATCCCAAAAACGACACTTGTCAAAATTACAACTTTTTTAGGAAACACAAAAATGTGTGTCTCTTCATGTGGGTGAGGTTAATTAACCTGGTTTTTTTTTCTTTAAAAGGGCTTAACAATAGTGGTATTTTTTGTTGCATTTCAGTTTAATACATTTAATATTGACTCAAAATTCTTTTTTATTTAAAAAGACTATAGTATTCCTACAGGAACAACATTTAGTGTTGTTCTTGTAAGAATACTATTGTAAAAAACACATATTTTGAACGTTTATAAGCTATTTCTACCATACAAAAACATACATTTAACTTAAAATGTGACCGGCTGACTTTAAAATCAATTGATGAAATCATATCATAATTCACATTGATGAAAAATATTCGATACCCTATGATAAAACGGAGAATTGTTCTGCAAAAACAACATTTGCTATTATTATTATCATTATCATTATTATTATTATTATTATTATTATTATTATTTTTAAAGAAAAAAAAACCAGGTTAATTAACCTACCCACATGAAGAGACACACATTTTTGTGTTTCCTAAAAAAGTTGTAATTTTGACAAGAGTCGTTTTTGGAATAAACCTTTCAATCGTTGTTTGTATATCAACAGCCTTATTATGTAGTACTGAACCTTCTGTTTATTTATCATTTCTTCCAATATTAATTGCCACACAAATTGCCTTACTAAGCCAATAGTCTGCAGTTACTATAATTCAATCTTGCCTTATTAAGCCAATAATCTGCAGTTACTATAATTCAATCTTGCCTTATTAATCCAATAATCTGCAGTTACTATAATTCCATCTTGCCTTATTAAGCCAATAATCTGCAGTTACTAAAATTCAATCTTGCCTTATTAAGCCAATAATCTGCAGTTACTATAATTCAATCTTGCCTTATTAAGCCAATAATCTGCAGTTACTATAATTCAATCTTGCCTTATTAAGCCAATAATCTGCAGTTACTATAATTCAATCTTGCCTTATTAAGCCAATAATCTGCAGTTACTATAGTTCAATCTTGCCTTATTAAGCCAATAATCTGCAGTTACTAAAATTCAATCTTGCCTTATTAAGCCAATAATCTGCAGTTAATATAATTCAATCATATGTATTATCTGTATTCATAACTCTAGATTTTAGAGATGTAAATTAATAGGTCTAGTAATACATGATCCTCCTTTATATATACTTAATAAAGATCCATGACCACTGACAGGAGCTATCAGAACTTTAATAATTATTTATTTATTTGTTTTAGCACCGCGTATTATTAATCGTTCGGGTTAGACGCTTATGTACTAATTACGCTAATGGTTTTAGGGATTATGAAGTTTATATTAATATCAAATGTACCCGCACTTGTGGCGAGGGCCAGTGGAAAACAATTTTGTAAAAACTAGCCGAGATATGAACCCCAATCTTCCCGTCATCGGCAGTCTAGTTATACTGCTAGAGTAGCGCTTTTGACCATACGGCCAACAAAGGGGGTGAGCGTTAGTAATAGTTGTTGGCTTAACTAAATGATTTCATCAATTTACATCTTCAATCTTAACAGTTGGAATAATTGATATAATGTATTTACAGTGGTTCAATGATGACGTGATATTTATTACCCGAGCCGAGTTCAACAAATGGGCCATAGCATTACCCTTTGACAAGGGAGGTTTCAGGGAAAGGTATGGGAGGAAGGGGAGGGGGAATATTGTGTTGACGTCTTACAGAGGAGCCAATAGGTTTTTATGTTAGAGATAAATTCCACCTTAATAATAATAATAATAATAATAATAATAATAATAAAGGTTACAGGTGAAAAAATGGGAAAGTACAATAATTTTTATTCAACATTTTATTTAGTGTTTCCAACTGTTAGATAACCATGAGAACTTTCTAATCACTTTATATAATGGTTAAGAGAGGCCTCTGTCGTATTTAAATTAATTAAAAATATTTTATTATCTGTGGTTCTTATGGAGTTAGATATATAAAAGTTCCGGATGTTGCAGTGATTGAAGAAGCCAACTGGCTCACTCTAACAGAAGATCTTGGTACTAACATGCTGAATGAAGGTTTCGATGCTGTCCTCTGTTTGGGCAACAGTTTCGCCCATTTGACAGATTCAACTGGAGACCAACAAGATATCAGGTTAGACGACATTCCCGTGGAAAATAGTTTAAATTTTCTCTGTAGATTTGAGTGATTATGCACATTTACCTTTCGGGCCCTTTCAGAATGTTCACAGCTATAGAGAGTAAGAAGTTGAATTTTAAGGAAATGTAACAGTATTCTCCTGGATAGGTAGTGAGGAAATCTCAGTGCACCACTCTTAGTACACCCAATAGGGATTCGAACACATTTCCTGACCTTCATACCAGAGCTGAGCCTGGCATGTTGACACTGGACTAACTATTCCGATATTCTTCCACCCCACACCAGTGGACACACAGACAATGGCATCAGTCTCCCCATGCCTTATTTACTGGGGATAGAGAGATTGGTGTTCGAATCCCGCCCGAATGTACTGAGGTAATTTTTTTCCAAACAATTTCTCAATCTTCTTTCATGAAAATGTGGGTACATTTCTTTTACGTACCTTCATTCTCATCCATACCCCATTAGTGTAAATGTGAGGATATCCCGGACAGGTAGTAAGATGTGGAGTAAAAACAAATCTTCAAATTAATTAATTTAATTAACCTATTATGAAAGCTATAAGTCATTTCTTGGTGATTATTTTGTTTTTACGGGGGATGGAAGGGGGGGGGGAGATGCGAGAAAAATACTATTTTGGTAGTTTTACGACAAAACTTTTTATTTTTGCCAAAATAAATAGAATATTGTTCCACTACAAACACAAAATTTAATTTTTCTCCCATGTTGACCTCAAAATTTCTTGAATATCTGTCAAGGGTGTTCTGGAATTTAATGACAACTTTTTTCTTCATTTAAAAAGTTTGTTTGATAATTCCACCATGCCCATAACAGATATTCAGGAACTTTTGATATCATTACTATGTGAAGAAAATTAAAGTCTATATCTGTCCTGGAGCAATATTTGGTTTATTTTGCCCAAAACTTTTTTTTTTGCATTAAAACTGCAGGAACACTGTCTTTTTCTCGCATTACCTTCCATCGCACCTTAAATAATGTAAATAATATTAAAGCTTGGTAAAAATGTGGTACAAAAAGTAAATGTTTCGAGTAAATATTATTATGTACAGTTATCCATTATTCTATTAATGTATTGGGTACCTCCCAGCAATGCCTAAGTGCACTTGAGGGCTTGTACGACATACTTAGGCTAGATAGTTTAGGATAGTAGAGTGGGAACGACTTATTTTTACATTTCTTGGAGAAGGAATGGGAAAACGCAAAGCACATATTATTTTAGTTTTGGGTGGAGTTAATAAATTATAGCTTAACATACATTATAATTATTATTAAACATAATTGTGTGTTTGGTTTCAAGTCTAACATATATAATACTAGCGTAACCTTGCTTATTACATTAAAGATAGTTAGCGTGCTTTTTCTGAACCAAGTGATATTGTTAATAATATTTCACGTTGGGGATACATCATTCTTAGCTCAGTTTGAAGAAATATTAGCCAGTACTAACGTGCCCTCGTCCAGGGGACGCCCGAATGTACTAATAGTACATCCTTTCCGTGGAGGCTCTTCCCCTGTGCCGATTAAATGAGGTGATGATGATAGTCAGTGTGAGGGGGTGGAACCAGTAGAAACAGTTAAACCTAGCTCAAACCTAACCGACCAACCAACCGGCCGGAAAATGAGCCCGGTATCTCTAGGCTAGTAGCCAGGTGCACTGACCACTACACCTTGGGGCCAGTTAATCAAATGATAGCACGTGACTTAAAACTAAAGTTATTCTAGAACATACAATCCAGTTCTTGACCTGTGAAAGGAACTATCAATTGTAATAATAACCATTTTCATCCATGCCTGTATTATAACGTAGGTCCCTTAGATAAGCAAATATCTACGTTTCTAACTGAGAACTTAACGATATGTTTGTGAGCTATGCCCGTATTAAACAGACTGCGGGCTTATAGTACAATATACATTTGGTAGTAATACGCTTTTAGAAAAAATGAAAATAATCTATTGCCGTATAACTTTATAGCATCATGCTATTTTATTTGAATTAATAATAGTAAATTGTGAAAGTAGATTTATTAGCTTTTATAATGGTCATATAAGATAGTTCCTATGACAATCGGAGTGTGATAATACCCGATAATATTGATATATTGTGGGAAAACCCAATGTTCATTAATAAAACTATGTTTCTTTCACTTGCAGACTTGCTCTCAACAACTTTAAGAAATGCGTCAAACCAGGAGGTTTACTTCTAATTGACCACAGAAACTATGATTACATTCTGGACTTGGGGTACACGCCCTCCAAATGTATCTACTACAATGTGAGTTGACAACATGTTTAGCTTGTGCATATTTCATAAGAAGTGTTTAAACATTAATCTACGAAAAATATTGGCCAAAAACAATGTAGGATAAGGAGAACATAATTAGCCCTACTGCCAAGGAAAATATATCGTCAAAGAGAATCTTGCCAAAGAGATCATCTTGACAAGGAGAACATCTTGTCAATAAGATTATAGTAGTATGTTCATCACGCTAACAGTGATAATAAGTTCACCAAAAATAGGTAAGGTAGTGGCGACATAAGTTCACCAAAATTGGCATGGTATCAGTAATCAGAAGCTCACCAAAAATGACATGGTGTCAGTGATCAGAAGTTAACCCTAAATGGCATGGTATCTGTGATCAGAAGTTCACCAAAAATGACATGGTGTCAGTGATCAGAAGTTAACCCTAAATGGCATGGTATCTGTGATCAGAAGTTCACCAAAAATGGCATGGTGTCAGTGATCAGAAGTTAACCCTAAATGGCATGGTATCTGTGATCAGAAGTTCACCAAAAAACAAGCTCGATATCAATCCTCAGTTATTCACTTGGAGTGCTATCCTAAACACTAAGAATATGATATCTCTTCCAATAATAATACAGTATCTTTAAAAAATTAACAAAAAAAAAACAATAATAAAACAATACAATAATTTTTTAAAGATACTGTAATATAACAGTAATGTAATAATACACTATACATACCTATCTGTGAGGCAAATAAAATTTATTTCATGCACATTTGTTTATAATATTAAAATATGAAAATGAATGGTACGGAACTCCGCACGGACTTTCTCGCTCTATTGTTTGAAAAGGGAGATATTTACTCAAAACTCGTAATATATGTGAAATAAAATAATATAACTAGCAAACCCAAGCATAAATTACACTATACTTATGTAAAACTTATTTTTTAGTCCCAGTTTTAAATTTTATAATTTGGTTTGTAAAGAATTAATGTCCTCATTTGTATGTTTGGACCGATAAAAAAGAACAATGTTGGGTCAATGAGGGTCAACACTTCGTATTAAAATTTCAACTTCTGGTTAAAATTTTGGACCTTTTATTAGGTGTTGCAAATCCTCATGCCATCGCATTGTTATTAAATTCACCATTTATAATCATTTTCACCAATAAAAAGTGTAAATATTGACTATTGAATTTAAAATAGAGCTAGATTATTGTTGTACAAATATTTCTTCTAAGAGGTTTAAGGAAAAACAACATAAACTTTTAAAGACTTACTTATATTTAATTACTCTATGGCATTGGATAATTATTGCGTTAAAACTTAAGTAGTATCTCTTTACAACTAAAACTCACAATTCACCAAAAATGACATGGTGTCAGTGATCAGAAGTTAACCCTAAATGGCATGGTATCTGTGATCAGAAGTTCACCAAAAATGGCATGGTGTCAGTGATCAGAAGTTAACCCTAAATGGCATGGTATCTGTGATCAGAAGTTCACCAAAAAACAAGCTCGATATCAATCCTCAGTTATTCACTTGGAGTGCTATCCTAAACACTAAGAATATGATATCTCTTCCAATAATAATACAGTATCTTTAAAAAATTAACAAAAAAAAAACAATAATAAAACAATACAATAATTTTTTAAAGATACTGTAATATAACAGTAATGTAATAATACACTATACATACCTATCTGTGAGGCAAATAAAATTTATTTCATGCACATTTGTTTATAATATTAAAATATGAAAATGAATGGTACGGAACTCCGCACGGACTTTCTCGCTCTATTGTTTGAAAAGGGAGATATTTACTCAAAACTCGTAATATATGTGAAATAAAATAATATAACTAGCAAACCCAAGCATAAATTACACTATACTTATGTAAAACTTATTTTTTAGTCCCAGTTTTAAATTTTATAATTTGGTTTGTAAAGAATTAATGTCCTCATTTGTATGTTTGGACCGATAAAAAAGAACAATGTTGGGTCAATGAGGGTCAACACTTCGTATTAAAATTTCAACTTCTGGTTAAAATTTTGGACCTTTTATTAGGTGTTGCAAATCCTCATGCCATCGCATTGTTATTAAATTCACCATTTATAATCATTTTCACCAATAAAAAGTGTAAATATTGACTATTGAATTTAAAATAGAGCTAGATTATTGTTGTACAAATATTTCTTCTAAGAGGTTTAAGGAAAAACAACATAAACTTTTAAAGACTTACTTATATTTAATTACTCTATGGCATTGGATAATTATTGCGTTAAAACTTAAGTAGTATCTCTTTACAACTAAAACTCACAACATTGTATTAATATATTTGCCAATATCTCAGAAACTGTTTGATGTATAAAAAATTATTTCATATAATTTTTCTTATTGTTGTATTGTTGAACTAAATAATAATAATATTTTTAAGGAGTCAATTCCTTGGTACAGTCAGTAGTGACTCATGAGGCCCCGTGTTTAGATCCTATTTGATGCACAAAACTAATACTTTTGAGATTGGTTTTGTTCTCTTTGGATAAATATTTAGTAAATTATTGTTCTAGGATATAATTGTTGTGCTCTTCATAGAATGAAGTTATTACAAGACGCCGTCCACGCAGGAGTACTTCCAAAGAAGGGCAGTGAATGGTGTTGATATTTCTGATAAAGTAAACTTGTTTCCAGAGTGAGCACACGACCGAGATAGTGACGTCAGTGCTGTATGTGAACGGTCGCCCCAACTTGGTCACTCTGGATTACCTACTGGACATCTCTGACGACTGGAACAAATCTGATGGAGATAACAGGATCAATGAAGACTCCAGGAGGTTGGTACAAACTTAATGGGGGCAATGTTTGGAACAATCATACGTCTCAGATTTACCAGATTTCTGAAAGAAACCCTATATAAACACAAACAATCCATTTGTGCGTGCAAGGTATTTCAACACATTCTGAGAGAAACCACAACTTCAATAAACACTTAAGAAAATGAACAATTTAACACAATAAAATTTCTTAATGGCATTTCAACTAAACGGTGTATTAATTATGTTCATTACATAATATATCTTCGACTTGACTTCTTCTGTTTAGTTTTCACTTCTTATAAAATAAACTTAAATGTTCAAACGTATTTCAACTCTAATATTAAGAGTCCGTTTCAGCCCTAGGATAATACCTAATTAACTTGATAATACAACTCAAACTAGACGTAGGTCCCATTATGGTGCAGTTTTTATGTATTATGTTTAAAAGACAAGGGAATTGAGACAAAAAATAGTTTTACCACAAATAAACTCTTGTCATCAGCCTGCAATCAGTTCATACAGACCAAACGGCAAGCCATATATTACAGAAGATAGTGCCAACTTTTCACATGTGGTCGGCAAAACGTACCCTAGGTTATTACTCTCAGTTTTCTAGACTGGAGGTGCTACTTTTTTATTTAATGTTGTCCTCATGAAGCTGAGTTGACCCCATTACATATCCACTGCTTCACATACATTCTTTAAGCGCTTGGGATCGAACCAGGGGCCTCTGTTTTTGTAGCCAGGAACTCTGTCCACCATATTAAAAAAATACAACCTAATTTAAAAATAATATTGTCTTTTTGTTAGGAAAATAAAACAAAAAAACTGCGCTTGGATGCAATTTCTGTTTCGAATGTAATCTTGTATTTAATATATATCCAGGTTATTCTTACGTGCTGTGCTCTTAAGACTAGGGCATATGCACGCAGCTGATAAATTACCTAACAAACTCGACATTTTAGCCAGTTCCGGTTGTCCTACTACCCCCACCGGCTGGAAGTATTCAAGGACATGCTGCAAGATACCTTTGGACCGAGGTCGACGCACACGATATATGGTGACTTCAAACCTTTAGAGGAAATTGAGGACCCTGCGTTCTACATACACGTTATGGAGAAATATCACTCTTAAAACCCGTCAAGTAAGAACGTGGGAGGAAACAGGGTTGAATAAAACAACAACAAACTGTCAGAAGTGACACATGACTTGACCTATTTATGACAACTTTCCTAGAAACTCTTGTAACTGTCAGACTGTTCTTTCAGCCATGTTGTTTCTTTGGTAACAATTTCTTCGATGTTGGACTCCCAAGACGAATAAAATAAATTATAAAATAAGTGGAAGTGTCATGGATGAATATACACCGATTTGGTTAGGAAGTCCCTTCTGGAAGACTTTATGTTGTATCAGAATTATACCGAATGATAGTATTTTGGTAGGATTAAAGGTCTTCCAGAAAGGATTTCCTACCTAAATCAGGGTACCAACTAGCGATAGTAGGTTCTTGGTAGAAATACAATTTTAGAAATGACGAACTTTTATTTGGGGTCTAAATTATGACATTTGAACTTATTAATAATTTTATTTTATTGATAATGATAAAATCTATCAAAAATGACAGCTGAAGATCACCTTTATACGTATTAATAGGTAAAAGTAGATCTAATAAATTTTTAGCTGACAGATAAAAAAAATTGACTGTAGATCGATCAATAAGACAATGTACTGTACAGTAGTTGGCTACACAGCTTACAAATATTTTCAACATGTGCTAGATTAGTATTTAGTATGATTTCATTTTTGTCCCTTTCGGTCTGATAAAAACCAAAACAGGCCAAAATATCTTAATTAAGTGTGTTAACCACCCACAACGTAGTTCTTGGGTCTTTAGAGGATAGATGAAAGACAATATCAACATTCTCAGGTAAACGCTTCACTACGCTCTCTGATAGGCCTTCGTCTATTTTACATCAGCATATTTGACTTAATATACGCATATTTCACGTTTTAAAACATCAAATGAAGCAGCCATAGCGCTCTTGGCACAGCTGTTTTTCATTTGTTAAAGTTTATCTACAGTAATCAAGAAAAAAACCTATCGTACCAACCATTCAATTGAAATAAAACATCCATTATTTTATTTATAAAATGAATGTATATATAAAACCTAATTGTTTTTAATCAATCACTGCAAAAAAACAAACATACAAAACTATTAATATGTTATAGACTTACTTGCTAAGCAGAACACTAAGCAATGGTACTGTAGTACTCAGCTCATTACTATTAATGGTAACTAATAATCTTTTTATCTCACCTTTAAAGTTACCTCATTAGTGACCAATTTAAAATCATTTTAATTTATTTTCTTTGTGTCTGACAACATGTCTCCTCTAGCATATTGACTTATCTGTTTACAGGAAGTCATTTTAAATTATACGAGATAGGAAAAGAATCACCTATCAACACTTTTATTAAAGTTTTTTTTTTGTGGATTATATTTATTTTAATTTGACAGAAACTAATGAATCTATTCACAATTGTGTCTATTAATGAAGTATTATTGGTACTGTACCTGATTCCTGAAGATAGGAAAGTCCTTTTATCCTAATTAGGATTATAGCATGCAAGTTAAGTTTAGTTATTAATATGATGTCGATATATTAATTTATTTTGTGGATTTAAATGAAGTTAAAATAACAGCTTTAATGAGTGCTTTATTACTCCTGTTATATTAGTATGCATTTTATATATCATATAGCGTTGTTTTTATGTAAGAATATAAAGCACGAAGTTTATGTGAGTAGAGTACAAACTAATCTAATGCTAAGATTGAGAAAACCACATATTAGGTTTCATATGTAAATATTTTAGTTAAATTAGTTTATAAGTTATAGATTCATATGGTTTTTAAGCTTGTTTCAACCTTTAAAAAGTATTAATCTATTACGATAGAATACTTTTACTCTTTTTATTTAGATATAAATTAAAATCTGAGTAATATTGATTGTTAGTCACTTTAATACATTGGTAACTAAAGTAAAATATGGAATTTATGCTTGAATATAAGACGCAATATCTAGTTTTATTGATTTGTTTATAAAACAAATCTCAATTCTCTAAATAAATAAATGAATGTAAAAGTATTTCTATAATATATGTGTACATAATGAGTTAATATTTATTTATTTTATTTACATTTTACAAATTGTGATCTGTTAATTTTGTTTGTATTGATTTTAGTTTGTATTAAATAGAATTATTAATTTTTATAAATAAAGGAAATGAAAAATAAATAAAGTGAAAATAATCTTTGAGAGTAAATTAATATAGAGCCTACATATAATTGATTTATTTTGAAACTTCATATTTTATTTTTATATAATAGTGGGGCGAATAAAATTAAATTTCTTTCTAACCTGAATATCAAATTTTTACACTGTATTAGAAAATACGTGAAGCACTGGCTAGATTTGTTAAGACCTTATTCGAATTTTATTCATATTAGCTTAAAAGTAGGCGTAGGAAATTTAAGTACCATCTAAATGCTAATATTAAAATAAATAATAGTGAGTACATATATTAATTTTTAGTTTAAAGATGCAGCATCACCATTCAATTAAGTGATAAATTTATATACTAAAGTCTGCTTTAAAAATATGTATTTTGAAATTTACCATCAGATTTGAGACTCTAAAGATTCTAAATATCCATCTATATAGTTTGTAAATTCTATTTCTAGATAGATTTATAAAATTTTAAGAGTATCAGATAGCATTTCCAATTAGATTAATATTGTAACAGGATAGTAGCAAGAAGTCCCCCTTAAAATAATCTGATAATATATTTATAATTTAAATTTGATTGATAATAGTAATAATAATAATAATAATAATAATAATATTAATAATACTAATAATATTTTTAGCCAAAGGATGAAAAATCTTTAACTGTATTCTCACATACTTAAAAAAATAGTTTCAATATACTTTTAATACAGTTAAAATTTGTACTAAGCTACTTTTTTTTTGTTTTAAATAAAATGTCATTTCACTTAAAATTAGTTTTATTTCAACTGTTTTTATTAATAAATTGTTAGCCTTTAGTGGCCATTTAGTTTTTAATTTTCAGCTATCAAGTCCACTATAGGAGAAAGAACACACTGTCTTAAATTAATAGCCATCTCTACATTCACCAAATAACGACGTAAATTATAAGTAAACCGTGGCTCCGATATTGGAAATTGGTTTGCTATGTTTAATAATCCTCCAAATAAATGCACGAATTTACAAAAATAAAGTAAAACAATCGGTTAGGTATAACTCAAAAAATTATTTTCAAAATAAATTGTGGTTTTATTAAATTGCAGTTTTCCCTTTGAATATGTATGAATTTTTAAAATTTTAGGCACATCCTAGGTTTATTAAATTTTAATGTAAAATTTACTGATGCCAATCGGTTGACTTGTATAAGGAAATCACTTCACATTTTAAATAGATGGCAATAAACCTTGTATATAACATCAGATTTGTAGTTTATGTCCAAGAGGTACACCACCAAACATATTTTATTGACACAAAAGTGATTAAAGATTTTCTACCATCTTCTCTGATTATTAGAGCTTGTCTGGGCTCTCCACCTATTTGCACTAATGGTAGGAAGTAATTTAGGGAACAGCCCCCTCTTCCCAGTGTAACAGAACAGAATAATACTCCTATACCATCACCGTAGAACTAGACAATACTAGACTGACGCCTATATCTGCGTGCCCACCACTGTGAATATCAAGATACTAATCTTATTTAATGCATACAGAGTCAATATAAGTGCACTTAATATATTATTATTTGAGGTATTTAACGTGCACATTTTAAACCAGCTAATTATATAAGCATCACAACCTATATTAATTTATAACAGACACAACAACCTAACACCAACCGTTAGTTAGTTACTGTGAAAAAAGGAAACACATATTTCACCAATGATAATTATTCTGCCATGCCAAGAAATGAACCAATACCCTTACCATAATGGGCAGACACGTTACTTACTTAGCAAAGGTATCGGACCTATTTAATATAATTTGTTAAATAAAAATTATCAAAGATGAGTTATAAATTGATAAAATTTAACTAAAGATACTGATTTATTTGGCAAAATATCACAGGCAGTGTCGAAAATAATATTTTTTTAACACGTCTTAGAGCATACATTATTTATACTAATGCAATAAGACGAAGACAAATAGAATTAAAGAGTAAATTTGCCTGCATTTGTGTGGAATGAAAGTAGGAAATAATTCAGGAATAAAACCCTCAATACACTGGACAGGATTAAAACCTCAATATCCCCTTCTCCGTCAGTCCAGTTTAACTCTAGAGAGACTCCTTAGACCATGCGAGCGCCAATGATGGTGTCGATAAAACTATTCACAAGAAAACATGCTTCGAATCGACCTAAATGTCACCAGTCACATGTTGGGTAAAATAAGACAACAATGGTTTAGTAATAATGGTTTTATTTCTATTTCCTCGTGATTACACGATGTGTGAGAAGTGGGTACTGTTTATTATATTGGTTGTATTAATACAAATTCCTGGATGGGGCTCGGGCTGTAAAGAAGCAGAAGAAATACTTATTATTAATTTGGAATATGTCAAAACAAAACAGCGGAGTTGTTAAATAAACGCAAGATTTCTAGTTATACATTATTTCACAATGAAGTTAATTTGTTTTGCACACGACATAAGTATATTAAATTTGACGATATGCCAAACCACTTTTAATCAATTCAACTCAATAGCTATTTATTTCATATAAATTCAACCACTTTAGATTTATTATGTGTTACTCTTTTACTATTGTTAACTTCAATTAAAATATTATTTTTAAGGTTTGTTTATTTTTTTAAACAAAAATAAGTGCCTGGAACAAAATATTTGATATAAGTTAATAGTCTAACGATTGATGGTTTAAAATCAGATGTGACACTATGGTATACAACATCAATTAAACATTTATTGTTTTCTTTATTTCATTTTTACAAACTATATTTTAGTCAATACAGTTTAATTAATAACTGTAACAAGGATCAAAACTTTTAATATTCTATTTCTTGTACTTCCTTCAGTAATTCCAGGAATTTATAGTGTAAATAACCAAATATAAAACACAATTATTTTGTCTGTAAAATAGAGTGAAATTTCTTTCTGAAAATATATCCAATTTGAATGACCTTCATGAAACAATAACCCTTTTTTTTCGAGTCACGGTTCTTTAAACCCTTACACTTTTTGGGTCTTGAAATGTTTGTGTATACGGTTTACATTCACATACTGCACAATCTATCCATCTTGTTGGTACATTATTACAAACATTCTTCTATAGACAACAATCAACAGAAACACATTGAAAACACACACTAAAGCGTTATTTTTTACATCACATAGGTGTTTATATTGCAGTTGAGTAACAGTAGAAAAATTAAGCATCCAATTGTTTTTCTATCAATATTTTTTTTTTTCAAAATATAATTGTGATGAATAAAAAAAGTTTTACTTACATATTATGTTTAAAAAATAGATGCAAACACGCATTCATAATCCGACCATCAAGTTTCGAAGTAGAAATAAGAATCACACAGTTTCAACAATGCTAGAAGGCCATAGTGCAACAATGGTCTCACGATTTGCAATACTTTTTTTATTTACATATATTTGGCACAAGATATAGTCACATTATGTGACTAGAAAAAGGTGGTTATTACATTGGTAGAAAGCCAAGAATATTTAGTACTTTAATATGTACAATCTATACCTATTTTTGTTATTTAATAAACATCTAGCTACTTGACCAAATTTTTATTTTACAAAATTAAAATAGAAATGGAGTGTTGTATTTCTATAGTAAAAAGAACAATATTTTACAAGATGTAATATTTACATATATGGTACATAGCTATATTATATTAAAGTTGGGAATGGAAGGCTATGTACAATGATATACAGTATGATGTTAATATGATAAATTTATATTAAATCATTACTATATTAAGTTATGAAAATAATATCTTATTTTATCAAGTATAAATATTATTTTAATGTGAAAGCTCATTGTATAAAACCAATGCTATACATTATTAATTATCAACAGTAAAAATAGGTCGTAGTATTAAATTATGCTTTATTAAGAAATACACATTGTATTACGTTTCTAGTGAATTAAATTATATTATAATTATTATATTCTTGTAAATAATAGATTAACTGGATGTTGATATTAAATATGCCTAATGTTCTTAAAAATAGCTTGTGAACATAGGGAGAAAATTAATTTAGGCATAAAACTGTACAGTAAACATAATTATTATATGGACACAGATCATACAATTTGTGTTCAGTGTGGGCATATAAATATAATATAATATTTTATAAATATATTTTATATTTATAGTAAAGATAAATAGCATTTATTTTTGTAATTAAAGTTATGTTTGTTATTGGTTACATGAAAAATATTCTGTAATATTTTTAGCAAATGCAAACTGCATTTAAAAAAATACTAGCAAATCAACAATTTTAATTTTCTATTTCTAACTCGACTAAATACTTCTACCGTCAAAGAGAGAGCATAAGTTTGGTTGATATTTACAAAAAAATTGACTGAATAATTTATTTATACTGGTATTAATACACTTTATTATTACAATTCTTAATAATTATCTTCAAATTAGGTGTTTTTTTAATGTCCTCTTTCAATTAGTTTCATACTATAGCTAAAATACCCTGAATTCCTGGAACAATTTAATTATTTCTTGATTCGTTTTTACAGCTTTGATCTGAATCATTCGTAATAGCCGTCGTGATATTAAATACACCTAATTATTGACTATTAATAATATGTATGTTATTCAAACTATTAATAATTATTAAATATGTGATATGTTATTAAAATTATGTTTAGTTAATAATATAGTATTAGTCAAACCAATTTGATGAATTTTGTTCATGGTAGAATATATATTTTGAAAAATGTTACAAAATGTTGAAAGGTTTAAATTTATGGTTTCCAAAATGCTCCAAAGGCTCTAATAAAATGTTACATAGCTTTGTACATTAAAAATTAGTAAAATTATCTAGTAGTGATAGTTATTTTTACCATGTTGACGAAGATTCCAAAATTGATAAACACTTTGTTTCATAATAAGTGGTGTGTTTTTGATGACTTGAAGAATTATAGCCTAAAGAATGTGTGAGGGAATATGTTAATTAAGTTGTTTATGACAATGGTTGATGCATTTAAGCATTGGTTTGGCTTCTACGAGTTTCGCAAAACATTCATTAACTTAAAACCGAGGATAGTATAAGCTATAACTAACAGAATTCCTGAGACTAGCCATGATATATTTGAAAGATGTGTCCGGAAAAGGATTCAAACTCCATACCTTTGATTTGATTTGGCGTTGTTCTATCAATTGATCTATCCAGAAACTTTCCAAAAAATACATTATTTCATCTTATCGGAGGTTTTTAATTAAACAGTCATATTTGAATAAAATAAAGTCATATGGATTTGAGTATCTGGAGAAACAATTGAGATGAAAATGAATGAAATGGACCTCATGTGTTGATTATGTGACATTTCATTGAGGTCTTGTCAGATATTGATGGCGTACCAAGGTCATTCATTGTGTAACTCTTCCAATTGGAATTCGCCCTAGTAGAATTTGTTTGGATACAGAGAAAATTGTTGGCAACTCTCACCCTCACAATAGATATAATAAACTTGATTGCGCTATAAGTTTATTAATAATACCTTTGTATCTTAAAATAAAGTTCGAATAAAATTTGGTTGGGTAAATAAATCAATACCAGCATTTTCCACACTTAGAGAAATCGCGAATGAACCTTTATTAGGTAACTAGATTTTTAAAAGTGTTTTTAAAGCTTAATTTAACTTTTATTAGGTAACGATAAATTTAAGATTGTCCTCAACAATATTAATAAACTCAAATATACTTTGGCTACGTTATTGAATGCCTTTGACCCTTTTAATAAAATATAATAAATGACGATTGGCCCTTAGCTATATTATTACTAAACGCAAATAAACTTTGGTTATTTAACAAGATCGTTAGCAGTGCCTTTTACCCGTTAAATAAAGACGAGAAACTTTAGCTCTTTTATGGAATAGTTAACAGTACCTTTAACCCTTAGGCAAAACGCGAGTAAAGTTTGGTCACGTGATATAAATCACGCGAGCTGTGGCAAAATTATGCAATTACAAGCAGAAACTTCCTCTTTGAAGTAGATGAACGCAAGCACTCGTAATGTACCTAGAGCCCTAGTGGACCTTTTCCTCCTTGGATTAGGCGCGCAAAAGCTTTGGAAATGTACCGAGAGCCCTTGTGGACCTTTTCCTCCTTGGATTAGGTGCGCAAAATCTTTGGCAATGTACCAAAAGTCCTACTTGACCTTTTCCTCCATAACATAAGTGAACACAAGCTTTGATAACGTACTGAGAGATCCAGTGCAGCATTTCCTCATTGGTATATGTGTGCGCAAGCTTTATAGCGCACCGAGACCACTAGCGGACCCGGTCTCCCTTGAAGTTAACGCGGATGGATGGTTACGTGCCTAGCGCCATTAGTTTCTTGAAGGCCTTGCGGAACTCCGGGTTGAAGATAGTGTAGATGACCGGGTTTACGAAGCTGTTCATGTAGCCGAGCCATGTCGTGAGGATGAAGGCGGTGACGCCCGGTGAACAGTCTTGAGACAGTTTGGTGCACATGGCGTCCAAGATGTTGCATGTGAAAAATGGCACCCAACAGAACAGGAACACCCCTGAAGCACACAGATCAACGTTTGAAACATATCGGGGGTTGTTTCTAAACTTATTTATGTATACACAAAGCTTATTACCGGCTTTATCCAGAAAGAGGGTATGAGCAAGGCTGTTTTTAGGGTAAATACATCCGCATTAGCCAAGAGAGATGATGATAAAACCTTAGTGTAGATCAATTGACATTTAATAAATATATTTCATGGCATTATTCTAATATTTGAAACTTCACATATCCGTCACCAGCCATGCCGTATGTTGAAAGGCAACATCTAGCAATCCTGAGATTCGAATCTAGAACCCCACAAACGGCAAGCTAGTCTGTTCAGAGTTTGGTCGCATATAGCCCGTGGCCCATGGTTTTAAATAAAATTCAATTCACTTTCCCATATCAAGATAAAGTATTGTGATCATCATGAGCAGCTTTCAGCCACTGGCTGGGCCTCTCCACCACCTCCTTTCCTCCCACCACCTCGGACCAGTCCTCTCCTCTCTCCTCCACACTCCTCTTTACTCCCTTCAGCCCTCTGTCCCCTGGTCTTACTCTCGGCCTCCTACCCCACTCTATATCCTCCTTGAGTGCCTGTGGAGGGAAGTACGAGGGGGACTGTGTGCTCCCCGTGACCGGCTCAGTAGCTGTGAAGGCCTTTAAAGGAGCCTTGAAACAGGGGATGAAACTACGAGAGGCCTAGTGAGCCAGTAGGTGATGCAAACTGGCTTTCAAAATAAGAACACCAACAAGATATTGTGATATTGAACATATTTTACCTCTAGATTATGGGGGATCTTTACGTTTGATGTGGTTCCGAACCCAACACTTTGGATTTTACCATTCTAACACCATGTTTTTCTATAATTTTGACACCAGACCTCAAATTAAGGGTACATTACTGATAAGAATTTTTTTTTACTACAAATATTTTGAAAATAACAAGTGATTTTGATTAAAATGGATATATAAATGTTGTATTACTTGACAAATAACACTGATACTTGTTTTTGGGTAAACGTTCTATACTATTGATTGCTTTTAAAAACCTCGAAATATTTTGAAAGTGGCTCAAACAATGTTTTAACTGAGTATATGGCGACTGTTTGACATGACAAACAAAACCTTGTACCTATTTTTTTGGGGGAAATTAATTTAAGGGTAGGTTACTTATGATAAATTTGAGAACATTTAAAATATTTCAGAAATGACTTTATTTGAGTTGGTAATAGTTTTTCTTGATAAATAAGAATATATTTTTTATTTTTTCCAGTGAATGTCATTTAAGTGTAGTTTAAAAATAATTATTTTTGAGTTTTTTCCCCCAGATTTAATACACAATATAATAAACTGGGTACAATTGTGTCGTAACATTTATTTATATTAGGGTTATATTAGAACATCAATCGGAGAGTAGTTTAAACCACGTTTGGGTTATTAATTAATACACACACCTATGTAAGTAAGTTTTATACTCTTTCTTGCGCTTACTATTCTTTTTTTTTAAATAAAACCCCAAGTTTCTTAAATCTACAATTTTTATTTATTATTTTGGAAATGTATAATCTTTTCTGTCAGCCATGAAGGTTTATATTTGTACAATAGCATTATAATATATGCTTATATATATATATTTGTGTGTAAGCGTGGTCGTATTCCAAGAAAGTGTGACTTATTATACCTCAATTTTTTTAACGTATAGATAAAGTTAATAGATTGTAAGAGTTCATTTAATTTATTTGAGTTATTTAAAGTGCACTTTCCCATCAGACTGATTAAACCAGAACGTGATTATTAAACTAACTTAAATCTAGAACAAACACAACATCCAGCCTACGGTCGTTAATTCCTCATATTACAAAAATTATGAAATTTCCGGTCATGCTAGAAATTGAGCCCGGAATCTTTGGCTCAGTAGATAGACACGCTAACGAATAAACTAATGTATCGAACTAGCTGAAGTTACTAGATCTACTCTCATGTATTCAAACATCAAGTCACGTGATCTATAACTGTAACTTTTGATTGATAATATCAATACCTATAAAATAACAATCGAGTAAATTGTTATTAAGGTTGACCGTAAGAAATATGTTTGTATTTTTTAAAAGGTGTTTCAAATATCAATTATTAATTAAATAAAGGTATAGTTTAAGTAATAAACACAACACTGCATGTTTCCTTCAAAATTATTTGAACACCGCCTTTTACTACCCATCTGGGCTACAATAATTGAGTTGATAAGAATAGTGTATAATTCAAAGGACATGTTCCTGAATTTTTGTGAAGGGAGAGCGGGAAACCAGTTAGTAAAAAACACATTTAATACACTCAGCTAGGTTTACAGGCCAGAGCTCCCCATCACTGGCAAACCAGACTACATAAGGCTAACATTTAGTTTGCCTGCCCATTGGTACGGATTTTTTTTTCCTTTGGTAAGGTTTCAGTAAAACAATCTATTACCTGACATAATTAAGATCAGATCCAGTCCATCTATGGGAACTAAAACACGAATGGGAGCGATAAAGCCTCGAGGTATATTGTATACTAACACCCTCTGAAAGGTAATGATGAGTCTCCATTGTTACATATTTACTGAAAGTGAGCTTAAGGATCTGTAGTCCACTATAAATTCAGTAACAGACACTAATAACCCCATTGGTGTTTAGTATCTGTTAAAACATATACAATTAATAATATAGTATAATAGGCCTACATTTTGAATGCTCAGCTCCAAAGCCCCGGTTGGATAAACACACGCAACCGGTTTTATTGAAGTGTACAACGGATTAGAGCTCTATCCCTTGCACGGGATCATGTAAATACTCTTGACTATCCAATACTGTGTAAAGCACAACAGAGTCCCCTGCGAGAATGAGGGTCCGATACGCCGCCGTACATGTCAGTGCTACGTATTGCGTGTTGTGATACTACAGGGGCTAGTCGACAGAAGTCTAACGCTGAACATTAGTGTCGACAGTTGCGTGACTATTTCGTGACCATGGCTCTATAAACGGTACCCCTTACCAGATACCCACAAGCAACAAGGGAACAAATACCTACTACTTTGTATAATATAATAGACCTGTCTAAATTGTTATAGATCTGATAATATAAACAAAGCGATGATAGAACGAAAGGAGTCACGTCAAAATATGAGTTAATTGAGTTATTAGATATATTAACATGAATCAGTGGATCCAGAAGAAGAGGGTTGAAGGGGGGAGGACGAGCGATTAGAGTGATTGGACAAGGATGTGGTTTGAAACTTACATTTTACAGATATTGGCTTACAAAGTTTAGTTTGACTACCAAAAATTTGTTTTAAATACATAATTGTAGTATATCACTATCATTTTAGGCTCCAGTACAGTACATAGAGTAGTGCCTCCATATCCGCGGGTAGTGCGCTCCTGGATATACCACGCACACGTGACCCCGTGGATAATACCAAACTATTATGCAACGGGATATCCACGTAACATACATAAATACGGTAAAGTTTATTGATAAATTATTCACAGTAAGACAGAACCAACATTAAATAAAGTAATTACGTGTACAGTACACTACAAAGTACCAACTATTATAAACTATTCTTGTTGAGACCATCACTGATGATGATGATAGCACAATGCCCACGATGATGACATGAAGAAGGGGGGGGGGGTTATGATGAAGGCATTGTGGTTTATAAACCAACTTTCTTTAATCCAAAATAAATAAAATTTGGCAACGGTAAACCGCGGATACGGAATCAGGGGATATTGCATTTATTACTTTTTATGTGAGAGTGATGTTGTATAAATTAAAATTATGAAATTGTTTACCAAAACTGTGTTGATTCTTTAATGTATTATTATTATT